>JWHW01035106.1:79625-94901 GCA_000931545.1 Papilio glaucus | reverse complement strand
TTTTTTCAATCGCGTTAACAAATTTCTTACACCCTAGTAATTAGTTAAAATTTTATTCCATAATTATAAAATACTCGGAACTAAGTTGATATTTAAATTAAACTTTAGATTTATAAAATGTTCGTAACCTCGCTCCGACAAATTACGGGTGACCTCATTCATAAATATTAATTAATAATCTGGCTAATTAATTAATGATTTGACGTTTAAGCAACACTTGATTGAAAAAATATTAACTATGCCCCTATAGGTCATGGTACCCTAGTAAATTGGGTTTTTAAATTTATAACCTTTTTTTAATTCGCGCACGACCAATCAGTATTGTCATTTTAAATTCTTACGAACGGTTTCTGAAAGGCTGATAAGATTTAATTTGATAGCTGTCAAATGTCATTTGAATAGATTTCAGTCAGTTTTCACCAGTAAACGATAGTGATTGTTGAAGAAGGATTAGTAGGATTATATACGGTTAATGGTTGTTGAAGAAGACCTAATATCCTGGTACCACATGATAAAATAATAAATGTCAGTGTGATCTACTGCTTGAGGGTAGCGAGAGCGGGTCGTTTATTTGTACATGGTTTCACCATAAAGTGCTACAATCCCAGTGGTCGCAGTCGGCAGTGAGCGTGGCGGGCGGGGCGGCGGAGTCTCCGCCGGAGGGCTTCCGGCGCGCCGCGCGGGGCTCATTCTCTGCTATTCTGGACCTGATCACGGCCACCGCTAACGTTGACATCCATCAGGTAACTATATATTATCCTTATTGCTATTAATAAAAAAATATTAGAAAATTATTAGTTTTGCTTTTAATGGATTTTATGAATAATTTTATTTCGATTTGATTTGTTTTGTTAACTGTTCAATTTGAACGAATTTGTTTTTAATATAAGACAATTTTGTTAATTTTTGCGTTATTATAAGATATTTTATATATAATTTAATGAACTATACCGGATCTAACTTTGCTAACGTCTGGGTCCTTATAGACAAACTAGGGCGTAGAGTAAGGATATTATTATTTAGAGTAGATAAGGATATTATATAGGAAAATATCCGATATATAGCTAGTGCTTGAGTACCATACGACCCTTCATATTTCATTATACACGTGGGATCTTTTTCAGTACCTCGAATTAAAGTCCGATACGGTATTATTTTCTTATACTTCTTCCAACAAGTTAAAACAAAGTTCAAGGTCTTAAGGTCACACGCACACGCCCTTCGTCTTTCTCGCCAATCTGTCTCATCTCTCCTGTCACTTTCCAACTTCCTCTTCCGTCCTTTCCCCGCGCATCAGTCCCGTTTCATACTCATCTCTTACGTCCCATTCCTACATTCATATGAACTATTCACTATATGTACCGAGAATTACAAACTCCTTTCATGTAATGAAACTCACAAAATCTTACAATGTTATTAAAACAATCATCTGTTAATTTATGAAAATATTCATATATTCTGCGAAGTCACATTTGTGTTTTTCTCAAGTCTTCTCACAAATCTTTTAGCATACTTTTGTGTTAGTAAAAATAGCTTTCAGGGTATTTTTATTTTCTTTATATATTCGCCTATTTAAAATGAAGCAGAGGATATACGAGCAACATTAAAACCATGAAAATAATTATCTAAGGTTGCCTATTATTTTCCCCTAAAATAGAACGTGTCAATTCCATTCCGTGTGAATGTCTGTAAATATATTTTCAGTGTAGAAGTACTAAATATTACCTCTTCAATTATGGTTCCCTAATACGTTTTTTATGTTTTTTTTCTCACGAACACAAACGCGTATGTATGCGTTTATAACAAAATAACACCGATTAGGACAACTTGTTTCAGTCAAGTATAATAATAAATGTAAGTTATTTTACCTAAACAACAATGATATAGTTGACTTTAAACTTGACACAAGCTCATAATATGCTTACTTTATCTACTCTGCAAATATTGCATGGAAAATCTATATATTTATTTTGGATTTGAGAACTACTTCAAAAAATATGGGACGAACGATGTCACTTTATTCGTCGGCTAGAAGCTTTTCAACTCCTTCCTACGAATCAACAAATAAAACCACCGACTTTGAGTTAAGGTCCTATGTAAACATCCGACAAGGAATTGATTTCTAGCCAAATGTATTAAAGTAACACTTAATAGTAAAAGGGTTTTTCAATTTTGACGTAGGTAACAAAATTTCGTCACTGCCTAAAAACCTAAACTTTATAAAATACATCAGTATTTCCTTTTAGTCTTGGAAGGAAGTCTCAAGGAAGCTTAAACTAACTTTTATTTTATTGTGTTCTCTAGATTATAAACTTTATCGTATAACATATATAAAATATATGAAAATAAATAGATTTTTTTCTTGTTTAGTTTAGTGCGCCTACGTGCGTGCGTTACTGCATGACCATAATGTCGTAAAAGCTATGATAAATGTGTATGAATAGTGTTAAATTATTAACTCTAGTTATTTTGGTATATGTTACAATTACACAGTATAACGAAATTGTCATGTCGTATGAATGTGTAAAACTCCGTTTAACTCAGTATTTTATGGCCTTTACATCCACAAATTCCCTTGTTTAAGTCCGCTCTGGCAACGTAATCCGGCTGTATTCCCGAGGGAGAGGAAAGCGATATTTATTCACCTTCACTCATGTTGTTTCGCTTTACGAACACAATCGGTTTTAAATTAACTGCATTTAGAATGTTCCAGAATGATGGGTATCTTTTATTCCAACCTGGAGAGACAAATAACAATTATTCTTCTTTTTACACAAATTTCTGTTTAAATATTAGCAAAAATGTGTAATTCTTTTACTAAATGTTTTTAAAGGATTCAAGATGAGCTTAATCTGGTTATAGAAGATAGTTTACAATAGTCGAACAGAGGGTTCAAAAACACGACTTTGTTTCACAGTCCGTACCTCACACCATTAGGACTTTGGAGGTTCAGGTTTCGAATATGACCAAAGACGTATATCTAATTAATTTTTTCAACAAAGAAACAATCAACGAAACCAACTGGATGAGATGAGAATCAAGCTTTTACAATCGTATGACAATTTAATACTGCATAATGTTACCACAGTATTTGTGTACTTCGTTTGAAACGCTGGGTAAAGTTGAATCGTGGCTTAACGAGCTTACACGTTGGCACACAGCCGGCGGCAACAAAGCCACGTTTGCACGGAGATTAACTTGTAACAAATGTGTCACGCAAAATAATTACCTGCGAAAACTGTTTACATTTTATGTTTTTTTTTTAATTTCAAAAAGTTATCTGTTTATGAAACTATCTTTTTAATGATAGATGTAAATATTAAATGTATATAATTATTTAGTATCAGGTGATATGAAGAAATCTTGCCTACTAATGGCCAACAAACGCATATCCTGTTCAATGTATTGGAATAGCTGCAGCAACGCTACAGCAGTTTTTTGCAAGCTGCAGTCTATGTCTAGACATTTCTCATTATTTAGGAATATTACTAAGTATTCTACAATTCAAGAATTATTTTACATTCACGGGCTATGATGTCTTTCATTCATACTATACTTGTACCTCGTTCGAGAGGAAAGTGAAGTTCACGGTCGGATATTAAACACAATTCTAACTGCACCACGTCCACATGCTGTAGAGGATGCATAAACTGCGGGTACACATTCAAAATCGAGTAATTTTAAAGTGATAATGGAAAACAATTGGCGTTTACTATGTTAGAAACATCGTTAACAGTGTCACCTTCATTTACGTGAACAGAGAGCATCTAAAGAAAACTTATATTAGCATAATTATTGTATTAAGGCTTAAACTCCCGCAAAATTTTGGTAGCGTTTAAAGGTTCTAAATGTCTTGAGCTTGATTTCCAACTGACGAAACATATTTTGTGATGTTTTCCTAAAAAAATCAATATATATTAAGAGTACGTTATAATTAAGCTCCATTCTAACTTTTCACTATTGGCAATGTGTCGTAACAATGTGATGCAAGATATCAGTTCACAATTTGACCTGGATAGATTATAAGCTATCGAGAAAAATACGATAAACTGTAAATGGTTCATTCAGTTCACCATTTAGCGGTAACAATATACGTATAATATCTTGTTAAATCAGGAAATAATACATTGCCGTATTGAGAATGAAATAAAAAAAAAATTAAGCTTGATGTTAACTTGTGTTCACATTAAAATAAATTTATCGAATCTTCTTTAAATCTGACTCTTTATTTTGTATCGTAAATATAATAAGAAAACCGTAAATACACCGAATTGCTTTATGTTGAAAACTTGTTTAACTTTCAACAAGTCTTGTTCGTTTTGTAACTTGCAAAGTCAAACATTTCCCATATTACAAGACTTGAGTTTAACTTTCATGCTTGTAGCGTAAATATAAAGTTATAAGCAACTGGCTTATGAAGGTACCTCGAGAAACTCGGATAAAAGAAGTTATTACATGTTTTTTATACATAAAGTAAATATTAAGTTAAGGCAAGCCTTAAAAATCATACAGATATTTTTCTCTTCTCCGCCTTTTCACTTGCATCAGCCGTTAGAAATGTAAAGGAGACTTTGTTCTCCTATGACAAGACACCTATGCTATAGTAAATTTAGGACCCTGAGGACATGAATTTCTTTAATTGAAATAAATAAAAAAAATTGTCACCGGTTTCAATTATATCGTTACCAATTATAGAGTTTATAAGGAAGTTTAGAACTTTGTGCCCATTGTATTTTGGAAGCGACATGTCATAAAAAAGCTCAGGTTATTTTCGTACAGGTTCTATACGTTTTGCATATTTCAAACATAAGGGGCGTAGTCTCCTATTAAACATTCGTCGGTCACGGCCCGTCCGCGGCACGTTACAGTATTCATATTACGACTGGACGTGGCTGGCCGGGACGAGACCGTGCCGCAACCGTGGTATAGGCGGCCCGTCCACGGCACGTGCACGTTGTAATGAGAACGGCTTCATATAAAATGTATGTAACGTGGCAAATCCGTGCCTCGTCCGAACCCCGTGCACGGTCCGGTCTAATCATCAGGTCAGAATCATCCCTAACTGTGCAGAGAACAGTAAAAGTTCTTATTTTAATAAACATAGCGATAAGCTTAACTTAAAAAGTCAAACGAAACTTTTTAGCTTCGTTTGACTTTTTGCATGCTATCACATATTTTCCTTCAACAGGATAACACCGAAGGCTCGACCACGCCGCGCGCTGACAAGTCTGGCGGTCATTCACCCGCGCCGAACGAAGGTAACATATCAACCGTGTGTGAATGCGAATCGTTAATGAGGCGGTAGACCTTTTCATTTCAAACCAACACAGGAAACGTGTTGGTGATCATCAGATAAAGACAACATACAGTGGTGCTGCATGCTGCTCATATGAGCTCATTTTTATGTACGTCCAATAGCCTACGTAAACCAAGAAAGTAAAACTCAACTTTGTCATATTACACATTATTAAAAATAACTCAAAGCCTTCTAACTCTTGATCTTGACTAAAAAAAAGGAACCACACGACAAGCACTAGCTGCCGAACAAAATAAGAATCATCGAAATCAGTTCAACAGTACCAGAGTTCTGAGTTAACAAACATAAAAAAACGTTCAGCCGAATTGATAACCTCCTTTTTGAAGTATTTGAATTTGGAACAGTTTCGACGAACTTTTTTCATTTATTTTTTTTGTATTCAATTTTGAATTTTATTGTAAAGGTTCAAGGGTTTATTTTTGTTGGTTATGTGCTTACTATTTCATTTATTTTTGAACCGTCGCGCCTATCCCCGTGTTTTGAGTTTTCACTTCTCTCCGTTCCGCCCTATACCTAGTAGATGATTCACTATTTTGACGCTAATGGCTTACACATAAAAGATAGATATATCCGCGGGCTTTTTTGTAGGACTATTTAAGGTAAACATTTCCATCATACATTACATAAATGTAACTTTAACGGTTTTTGCAGCGCACACCAGAATAGCTCGCATATGGCGGAATTCTTTTCTATTTTCTTGACACATATTTTGTACAATTCAAACAATAACGTTATAAATTATGGCCTATGTTACTCTGATGTACATATAAGCTATATTATAGTTGTCTCATAACTTTCGCCTGTATAATATTAGTAGGATAATATAAATTGGGCCTCTGGTACCACACTCATTAGACGAAACGGATATGGTGATATCAGGTGCCACCTGCAATATTCAAAAAAGTTATATATGCGTTACCCTTATGTAGGTAAAATTAGCTAAAGAGGGAAAGAAAAGGGGCCTATGATATCAAACAAAACGAAGTAGGGATATATACATAGGTATTACTGCGCCACCTCTGTATTTTGTAACTGGTTTTCTTGTTGGTTCTGGCAAGATGTTACATCTTTGTGGAGGTATGTTTCTGTTGATTTCAAAGGTACAGAAGGTGACGAAAGGTGATGGTCGGCCACAACGCTACTCGATCGACTTGCGCAACGTGGCTTCGCTGCTGACACTCGCCTGGCTCTACCTCCAACCGGTAAATAATTGCTTATATTTGTTTTATTGCGTATAACTTATCTCGACTGAACACAAGATTCTGTTTGTTCTCTAGTTGAGAGCCGATTCAAAATAATGGCACTTTAATCCACTAGTTTAATCTATTTCTAAAACATTATTTAGGATTATCGGCAGTATCTTGGTAATGAGACATTATCTATCACGCTATTTTATTTCAAGAGACAAAACCTATGGATTGTATTAAAATTATAAGTCAGCAATATAGGTTTAGCATCATCAATCCAACACCCAAGAGTTGTCATAAGATCGGTCCCTTTTGGCGCCTTATTTCAGAAGGAATTTTGGTTCCTTTAAGCTATTTTCATATTTATACTTATGAATGTCTTCCAGGTTGCGCGCGCTACAGGGAGCTTTGCTACAGAGCGGCGCAAGCTCACCTACCTGATGAAGTGCCACCGCAGCCCTGCGAGTGTATCAACTGCACATCGCGGCGCAACTCTTGCGAACCTTGATATCTGCTCAACCTTCAGACCACACGACCTACGCCCTCGATAGTATTACCACGAGTAGTTGAATAATAAACTTTGTTTTGCTTTATTGTATGAACGTTTTTGCTTTATACAGTACTACCAAGCATTCTTCTTCTGCAGTCTTCTTGCGGAAGGTCGGCAATGAAGGCAGCCTGGACTAATGAATAGCAAACCGCGGCTCTTAGTAGCAAACGGGTGCTCTAGCTATTGGCTATCCGGGTGCTATTGGCGTCGATTTTGTAGCCAGGATATTTATTTATATTCTCGAGAGTTGCAAAGCATGTATATTAACAGTGAATTTTTATACTTTTCAAGCTATGAGCATTTTGCAAAATTGAATATCTAATATTTAGTTCTAAGTATGGTGTGTAGTGGGTACTGTACCATCTAATAGGTAGGTACAGATTATAAATGTAATGTTTCAAGTTGCTCAATTTAATCTTCCAAGTAACATTCTTCATTTCATATTTAAATTTACCTAACACATTACAAACAGCAGCTTTCCATAACAGATGCTCATTTCTTTTAAACTGGTTTCAAGTATACTTCCAATGTAATTTTCGTTATCTAGGGTTATAGTTTTAAGATTGCAACTCAAAACATTAGCACTTCAAGTTTTAGCAATTCTAGTCATTGCAATGTCTTTATCTGTGGTAAAATAACGGTCATTAAAAAGCAAGTCAATCTTAAATCTAGAAATTACTTTCTATTTGAATAAAAGAAATCAACCTAAATAGAAACACTAACTTTCTACATCTACCCTCAACACCAAAAATATTCTCGTCACTTAATATAAGATTGACATTTGCAATGAGACGAATATGTAAAGTAGACTTAAGTTCGCCCCCCCACCCCATTTTCGCTTTTTTTTCATTATATTCATCTAGTAGTCATAGATTTCTACAATTCACAGAAAATAATAGGGTACTGTAAACATTGTATGTGACAAATTCCTAAGTTCCATGTCTTTGTACGGCCCAAGCTTACCCCAGTGCCTTACCTCGTCTGATATTACATCCCTCAAGTGAATACCAACATTAGACCTAATCCCAAAAATCCTGATCCAAATGATGTTGAATCCAAAACCCGTTCATTTCTCCAAGCCTGTAGAATAATTTTATTGTAATTTAAGACGGAAATGTGTCAAATTCGAATTGTCTGTCCATTGGTATAATATTTTACAAAGTTGTCTTAATAGCCTAGGTAAGCGTATATTTAGAAATAATTGTAAAATGAAACTTTACACAATTTATTAAGACCAATCATTGCTACAGAAGAATTTATCGTAAAAACTTATGTAACCACTAATTACCGTTATATTTAAATTAATGTCAATGTAACTTACAAACGTATTGCTAGTCTATGGAACTTTAATCTATTGTTAGACATTTTTATCTGTTTACCTACAAATTTTATCGCTTAGAGCCTAATAAAGCTAGATATATCTAGATTAAGTTTAAATATTTTTTCCTATTATAATATTTGATCTTTGTGCATCTTTAAATTTAATATTCATGGGAAAATATGAAACGTACGTTAGTGCGGACATTTATAATACTAAAACTATGTATAAATTATATTTATTACATAACCGATCTTATCAATTTTATTTCTTCTTACCCAACTTTAGTTAATTTATTTGTAGAATTAAACATAATAATCGACGTCGACGTCTCATATTAATGAGAGAAAAATACTCAAAAATACCGTAAAATTATTTAAAAAAATACACTGACTGACTAAATTAGAAATTAAGTTAATATTTTTATAAATTAATAAGACTAGATATATGATTTCGGGGACGGGGACGCAGTAGGCGACGCTTAAATTTAAACAAAACTTAAATGTATTAGTTAAATTTATTTTAATAAACAAAACCAAATCAAGTGAACATAGAGATAAGATAGTGCATGCCGCAAACCTAACGGAAAACAACTGCTGGTGACAGAAAATTTCATTTTTTAACTTAATTTATCTTGCAGAAACGCAATCAAATTTAACAAAAATTTACCTTACGGCATACGTATCATATCCATTGTTAACCACAATCAGCATTCAAAAACACACTTGCTCCCAAAGTACACTTCTAATTTTGTCATAAATGCATTTCCTTAAAATTATTTATATGGTCATAATTTCAAGAAGTCGATTCTTGACCGATTAATCATTCGAGTATCCAAGCTTATTACAATTTTTTTAATCAATACAGAGTTAGGCTCAGTTAAAGAAGAATTTCACCACGTTAGTTCCCTTTACATTACACGCTGGACGATTAAAAATAGCCTATAAAATACCAACATTTGTGAATTTATTCTGCAGGTACAAATATTGGAGATTACATCTGGGCTACGCGCATTATGTAAATTCTAATAAAACAAAGGAATTGTGTATTTGAGGCTATTTGTACACTCCAATAACATTTCGGAAGCGACCGGTAGATGGCAACCGAATGGCAGCATCGGGCATAGACTATTACCGGATGATCCTCTTTGCACTTCAGCCCTAACAAATATTAAATGAAGTATCTAGAAGCAAAATCAGCCACTTACATTTTTCATTACCAACAAATATCGCTTTACAAAAATGATTAAGATGTTGTGGATTTTGGTTCTACATATTCGTAGCGTATATGACAATAAGGACCACTTTACATATGTGCTAAAGTCGCCGTAGTAGGGAAAAACTAGAGCGCCTATGTGCGATATACCTATTGCTTAACTTTAATACGAAATATTAAAAAAAATCATTATATACTTAGTAGTTGGGATGGCCGTCATTAGTTATTATTTTATATATTTAATTAATATCACTTTGTATCTAGACTGTAGTAGAAAACGTAGTAGTACAAATGTACGGAATAACACTTTAATTTTTTTTAAATATAGTATCGCAGTAAGTATTTCTATGTCACATGGTTTAACAAAACTAGTCAAGGAACTATTGAGATCTGTAATATGAAGAAAGATATAAAAATAAATGTAACACCAGTCTGAATCTGAGTCTTGAATACGTTTGATACAACTATTAATTTCAGTTTCCAAAGCCATTGAAACCGTCAATCGTCCAAATTGAAAGAAAATCATCTAAAAGAAAAATCTATTATACTAACTTATATCTGGGCACGGTCTTATAAGTCATTCGTTACTAAAGTATAGAACCTTTTGAATTCCTCATGTCATCGTCACGTGCAAATTATAAAACATCCAAAAATCCAATAGTAAAAGCTTATAAAACTCGCGCCCAGTAAAAATCAATTTACAAACTCAATGATTAAGCGAATACAAAAACTATCATACAAATATTGATATGTCGGTTCTTTACAAGTCATGCCTTCCAATCTGTCATTGTCGCTGAAACTTCGAATGAAAAAATACAAATCGAAAATTAACATCGTACCATGACAGGATCAGAGAACAGAACCGAAAACGTAGTAATCAAAAATACCATATTGGTACGGCGAGTGGTAAGCCACGTGTCACCACTCGTTAGCGTCGATAGGGATGGTAGGAGGGTGTGGACGCGGCGCCGCCTGACGACGAGGCGTGGTAGCCGCGCTTCGACGCCCGCTGGTAACCGTCTCCGGAGCCGCCGGTATATTCATAGTCATCACCTATTTCCACAAGTCAATTTTAGACACGCAAATAAAAACCACAGTTACGGAAAAGCAACGGGGTTAAAGCTTGATCCAAAAGGTAGAAAACTTACCGCACCACACGCCACTTTTTTTAGGAACATTTAAAAACCTAAAATTTGTGTATTTAACCGTCGAATTATCTCTCATAAAGTTTGACTATCTAGGTGAAAAGTAATAGTAAAATTGCTAGGCTAACAAGATATACCAGTGACTCAAAATCGTAGTTAGCACCGTCAGCTGAGGACTGAATACTTCTATGTCATTTTTACTTTTAACTTTGTGATACTAGATAATGTATGAAAACAAATGTTAAAATGCAAAATGTTCTATTAATGTTATGATTTTGGTCGTTTATAACTATGGAAAGTATGGCTGCCTGTATTTATAAGCTGTCTTCTAGGTGAATGACAAGTTTGTTTGCTGTGGCTACCCCTCAAGTATTTCTGAGATCTCGAACGGTACGCACCGGTGTACGTGTTCACTAGGTCTGAGTACATTTCAGAGGGATCATTACCTACAGCACCTTCACTGTTCTGGGTCAACACAGTACCACTCCATGTTGCTGTACGTGCTGGGATCTCTTAAATTGACGGTCAAGGCCCTCACCCTTACCACCCATGAACATGGCTCCTAAAATTTACTGAGTTTAACTGCTTGTGAGTCGCAGTAATGTATCTAACCCCTTGATGAAGATACTTGTCTCAGTCTAGACAAATTTCCAAGCATAATAAGGCGTATGCGATTCGACGCATTTTCCAATATTACTTTTGTGTACGCAATACTTGTAATGAGTTTTATTTTCCCCAATACTCAAAAAAAATCGAACTAAGTCGAATTGTTTAGCCTATTGTCACATTCACATGTTGTAGAAAAGAAACTTGTGTTTGTGTATGTGTGTGATGAGATGGCAATAAATGAGTATGAGAATAATTTGGAATTATTTCAAAAATGGATTATAAAAATGAGACGTCGTAACTAAAACTATTTAGGTCAGTGATGAGCTATTTGTACTCTATCCAACGAATATTATATTTACAAATTATTTCTACTGTACTTTTGAGGGTAGTTATAATAAATTTGAACTACGATATAATGCAAGTAATATGTAAGAACCTGACGCCGAGGCAGACATGTCGGACACGTTACAGAACGACGGCTGCGGCGACACCATCCCGCAATACATTAAAGGTACCTGGCGTGACATAATAGTTTAAAATATTTTAATATGAATCAGTTAAAATAAATGTTAATGTACCCTACAAACTGCATTGTAGATGAATGTTGCGCTGCAGATACTAGATTTGATTCACTAGCCCGAAATATGTTACTGAACTTGTGTAATAATCACAGATTACTACTTTTCCGGTTTGATGAGTCATAATGTATGTATAAGCTCACCGTCATTTGGGACATAATATTCTCAGTTGTATATGCTGGTAGCGATAGTTTTATCTACCTCAGCAAGAGGTATTTGAATGCAACAGCATATTTTTAAAATAAAAAATATCTTAAATTATAAGGCAATAGTGGCCGATGATACGTATGACACGTATTACACGTCAAATAACTAGAACCAAAATGGCGACCGCGTTGCCTTGTATAAATTAAATAAATCGTTATTTTCTTTATATTATTGCTAAAAACGAATAAGTTTATTATATATTAAGAAATAGTGTATAATGCTTGTTATCATCTTAATATCTTCGTAGGTTTCAAATATTTCGTTGATGAGGCAAGAGTAGAGAAAAGTGGCCAGTCCAATCTTAACGGACTGCTATCGATGTCGTATCGTCCGTACAGATAAGTTGACATACTGCTAATAATGTGTAATAGTATGCTTTTGTAAGTTTAACCTGTGGCGGCGCCGAGATGGCCTCATTCATCTGCGGTATCTGTGCGTACTTAGGACTGCCGGCGTTGCTGCCTACACCATCACCCTCTAATGCAAGGAATAAAAGTTACAAGCTGTGCACAAGTAAACGTTTTAAAAAACATGACCTAGCCATTGTTTACCTTCGCTTTGAGAATGATCGGCGGACAATCATGTGAGGTATTTAAAACTTTGGTCCGTAGTGTGCTTATATCGCACTTATGCGGAATAAGTAACGAATACCCTCGAGGGTTTCCTTTGCTCCACCATTATAACCACTTCAATATTTTGCTCACCTAATCTTTAAATACCAATCAAATGTTCAGCAGTGGATCATATTGTTACTAAGCTAATTCAAGAAAAATTGAGCCATATGCAGAGTTGAATTGAGCTTATCTTTACTTGACATACTAAGTTCACTACGGGGAAAGGGGGATATTAGTTAGAAAATTTCTATACGGATAGGTGATGATTTCGATAAAGTGCTATTCGATTGATATTGCATCCTCTGTTTACATGTATGGAGTTTGCAGCTGAATAAATAATCTGGCTTCATTCGCAGCAACATAGGCAAAAAATTCAAGCCTGTTTTTTTGACGAGAAACTATACACTATTAACATTCTAATGTTTTTTTTTAAATTAATTATATTCAAATGTTGCTACGTTGTGCCAGATCAACAAAAGGCAGGGAAAATATAGTTTAGTATATGACATTACTTTACCAAGGGGTGTATACTCATGCAAGTGGGGTGGTGAACAGTGTAATAATGTATTGTGCATTGTGAACATAATTATTGGAAACGGCTCGGTTTCTATTTAAACATTTAGTAAGACTATTATTTGGGATTCCTACCACGATACGAAATGTGTACTTTATGCCAACTTATAAAAACAAAAATTATGATATCCATAGTGAGAGATGGGTTAAGTTATCCTAAAGGGGAGGATGGGGATAAAGGCGAACATTAAAAAAACAGTTATATTTTGAAACTTTTGATTTCTTTTAATTACCTACGTTTTATCATGTCCTTATAGTAGATATATATTTTCATCATAAGATATCTCAAATATTTGCAGTGGTAATATTAATATTTTAATTAATCAACCAGTAGTATTACTTAAATCTTTAAAATAGAAGAAGCTTAATAATAGGAAACTACTACAAAACTGTTTTATTTTATTTTTTTCATTACATTACAAACTACATACTTATGTTATCTGTTATAAACTAACACTAATATATACCCAAAATACCTAATATGAATAATGCATAATTTCTACTTCGAAAAACCTTAGTGTTGTGTGATAGCACTTTTTAAAATTATTACATCGAATACTCTTTGCGTACAAGCTTCTC
This sequence comes from Papilio glaucus, assembly GCA_000931545.1. NCBI lineage: Eukaryota > Metazoa > Arthropoda > Insecta > Lepidoptera > Papilionidae > Papilio > Papilio glaucus. The sequence goes on along the minus strand of JWHW01035106.1, from coordinate 81,009 downwards.
GTCTTAATATTTTTTAGTGCTTCGGTTAAAATTATTAATTAAAACCGTAATTAACTAATTATCATTAGGTAATCGTAAAAAAAGAATCAACAAGGACGTCCGAGTAAGTCTATCATAATTTTCCTTTTTATATAACGAACATAAAGTAAAAAGAGCGCGGCCGCGCCGGCTGCGGACGTGCCGCGGTCAGCATTCGGCGGCAGCCGTCAGCGGTCAGCGGCAGTGAGCAGCACTGTGCAGCAGTCCGTCGGCGGCCGCCAGCAGCCGGCGCGGCGGTCGCGCTCCGCGCTACGCACTCATTAGGGCTAAGTATAGTAGTAGTTTACACATTATAAGATTACAACAAATCTAGATAATAGTCTTACAATCGTATTATACTTAGTTTGTGGCTCGGTCGCGGTCGCCGCTTCCAATTAATTACATTTTAGGAAATTAATACAAGTCTGTTATATAAATATATAGCCCACTAGCGGGCGTAAAGTAAAACTTATATACTGCCGTAAATAACCATTATGTTAAATATTGTACATCAGTCGATAGTTCACCTAATCAATTTTGTAATCTAATCGATCGAGAATTATGTACTTTAATCCACTATAATGAAAAAAAAATAGTTTAAAAATAATCAACATCAATTTTTTTAAATTAAAACAGAAATAAATAACAACTTGCCCTAGGTTTAATGTTATAATTAATCGTACAGCCGTGCAATTTTATTTTACGATAGAGTCTGCTCAATAATTACATTTATATTATAAATAGCTCTAGTATAAATACGAGAATTTATATTAATAATACCTGCATTGTTTTAAAATAACTTTAGGTTCACTACAAGTTAACGATCGAGTGTCGACTGTCGACTGGCAGATGGTTGGCGGCTGGCTGGCTGCCCTATGCGGTAAATGCGAACGCTTCAGACTCGAGAGTGCGATATGCGACAACTTAAACGACTTCTGCTAACCTAACGTTAACACTAGGGGGCTCGTATATAATATAATTAGTCAATTACGATTATAAGTAAGTATATTTAATGTATAACGCGCACGGCGGACACCTCCGCGCGTGTGCCATATCAAATACCAAAAATACACTTTTACACAAAAAACATGTCGCTACTGAATAAACATACACATATAAAAACCGCGTACACTATATATAATGCGATACAAACAAGAGTCGAAAGGTTTACTACACAACAGTACTACTGTTAAGCCATGATTAAAATATTATTCCATAAACATTAATTATATTATATTAAGAATACAGTATGTGTATATCTATGTCGAACGTTACGGGCGTAACGTGCAAATGCAGAGGATGCAAGTGTCGCTCGCGTATTGTACACAGTAGTGACGCGAGTAGGGGGCGCGGGGCGTGGGGGGGA
>JWHW01035106.1:47375-58203 GCA_000931545.1 Papilio glaucus | reverse complement strand
CTTAGGATAAGTCTAAATTAAGTGTAGAGGAGTGTTATGTAGTAGGTATCTGTAAATATGTCGTACTGTATTACCCTGCATAATGTAAATATTTTGTCAGTCGGATTAAACATCTTGGACTAACGCCTGTGTTTTATTCAGAACATTACAAATAGTATCAAAAACTTGTTATTATCATAAAATTACCATGGCAACCGATATTGTAAATGAAGGTCTTCGATATTCAGCTATCACATGGCAACAGTTTATTTTTCGGATAAAAGGAATACATAAAAACATGCGCGTGTATGAATACAACGTTGTGTAAGCTTTTCAAATTGATCGGTAGAATGCGGGACATAAATTTGCGATTTTAAAAAAGGGAACATAATTTTTTTATACAGGTTTAGTAGACAATTTTAAACGTTTTTAAGCAATCGATTTCGAGCGATATATTTCTCTCCTTATTCCTGTATTGGGCGTACAAACAGGACGTACAAACATGTGTTTATATTTGTACGTCCAATAACATTTAACTATTTTAATTGCCGACTAAACTCGATGCGCGTGTTGCTCACAAACGTTGTAACACAAGCACGTGCATAGGGCGCATAGTCGGGGGGACGAGAAAACAAAATGGAGGGCTGCTAGTGAGGGTGTGCATGGAAGCCATAAGCTATTCAATTACAAATGCGGATCGTATTTACTTTTTGTTTTAATACGACACGATTGAACAAAGACACGCAGTAATGATTAAAATATTCCCCTATGTGCCCCGGTTCGTGTTTTCTGTCTAGATGCCAGCTCTTCCTGGAAGGTTTTAAGAGACAAAAAATAGATAAAGATATAAGATACGGACAGTAGTATATAACCTACTGAAGACAAGAAGTACTATGTAGGTAAGCCACGCAGCTTGTAACACGTCACAAATATGAAGATGTATCAAGAACAAAGATTAATATATTTTCTTAAACAATACTAAATAAGATGAATTTAAACAGTGTTACTAGTAGCACAACGGAGATTTATTCATTAAAAGTATAGGAAATTCCTCAAACCCAACGAAGCGTTCTTACGAGAGATGTCATCGAAGTGACGTTTTGCCAGTTGGTCGGCGCCAACCATTGAACTCCCGTCAGAACAGTTCACCGGACCGGATTCTTATCGAAACCGGGATTTTGCGGTCACAGTGACTATAGTTTTATAATTTTAGTAACTGCACGTTCCTTGTCAAGGTCACCGTAATCTATTCTGTATAGCGCTTGCAATTGATTAAAAAATTAGTTTTTTCCCTTGACAATTATATAAAGCTATACAAATTTGTATATGGCAAAATCATTGACTTATTCACAAACTGCCGAGGCGGTCCGCCTCCTAATCTGGACGACGCCAAAAACAAAACCGGACGGCGCGTACTGACGACTTTTTAATAACTACTATAAACGATAAGGGCGTTCACCCGATGGTATAGTTACTAATAATTACAGTTTGGTGGTAGACGAATGCCTTGTCGTGGTGTGATTGGAGGAGGGAGGAAGATTGTCGCCAGTAAGTCTTACAAGTCACACGGGTAGCTGAAGCCCAAACTTTTAAGAGGTAAATATGTCATGTAATACCATATTATCCAAAAGAGGATAAATCCTTATTTTGTTTAGCAGTCCTTCCTATGTTTTAATAATATAAAACAATAATACAATAATCATGACAGTATTTTTGTTTTTATTATAGTTTAACATAAATGCCGTCCGACACGGAAGTGGGGGACCGCATACTGTGGCAGGCCTTTGTCCAGCAGCTGATGATGATGAAACATTCAAATATCTGTAACTTTTGTCTGAATGTACGATTGTATCGAGATTATTTTTTCACTTAAACAAGGAATGTTTACATGAAAATTTTCATTATACTTAATTACGAAATTGTATAACAAATCTCTCAAATAACTCCCTGCTAAGCCCACGTTCATTGCCGACTTGATAAATTAAAAACAAAAAAGGTATTTTTGCACAGAAATTATTAAAAACATTTGTATTTTATCTTAGTTTTAAAATATATACTATAAATAATTTAAGCAAATGTGTATCATCGAAAATATAATAATTGCCTAATTTAAAAACACGAATGGGTGGGCTCGGCCGGGAAGATACGCCTGCGCTGCGTATTTTCTATTGATTGCGTTTTATGATATCCCCAGGAGGCCGAGACGCCTACTATTCTAGGAAAGTGAACCAGGACGACACCAGGAGGGCAGTGAGGAGCAATCTTTTTTATTTTAATATATCGTCATTCTGAAATCCAATACGTACCAACAAATATGACAATAAATTATGAATTGTACGCATAGTTTACCATCATCAGTTCAAAGCTAGAAAGAAATATAGTTGTTCTGTACTGTACTGTCATGACTATGTCGGACGCGAGTGCGTGTGTCCACTGCACTCGCCAGCTCCTATCCTCTACACTATTGTTACCAGCGACAATTGTTTTTTGTGTCCATTGTCAGCCGAGGTTTCATTTATCATCGTACCTTACAAATTGAAATTTGCTTGTAATCTAGATTAAAAACTATATAGCTCTGTTATGTAAACAAAAATATTTAAAGAATCTAATTCTGAGAAATTAGCAGCAGTGAACACGTGGCACGTAGGAATCCAAGGTATCCAAGGCTTTATTCCTAGTCGGTTTAAATTAAACTATAACACTATTGTAATCCAACGCAGGTAGCATTTTTTTATTATAGAAGATGGCAAATGAGCAAGTGGTTCGCCAACAAGCTAATGAGTTGCAGATGCATTGCCAACCTTTAATGCACAAAGGGGATAAACAGATAAAAGGATAGTTCTCTTTCCTATCCATCCCCTCCTCCGTCAAATACAATATTCCCCTTCCCGATCTTTTATTATTCGTCGTTATTTTTATTATAGGTACCGACCGTGATTTAAATTTGCTCTATTTTGTCATTTGCTTCAAACCGAGTAAGTAAATAAAAGCAAGCCGTAATCGGAAGGCATTCCGTCTATCCAACAGAACGGTACTGGAAGGTCGTTTTCACAATCGACCCGAGCGACCTTAATGCACACTTCGCATAACTGCCCTTAATCGATTCATAGCAAGGCATTATCGGCGTTCAGGAATTCATACGATGGAGTAACGCCAATACATTATCGTACCAAGATTGAAATTACCACGCGGACACCTCTTCTAATTTAAATATTATAATTTAGTTTACGTTAGGTATTAGGCTCAACCAGAATATGATGATATCACAAGGGTAACCAAATATAGTCAAAAGATAATAGATATACAAAACAAATACAGACGAATTGATAACCTCCTCATTTTTGAAGTCGGTTAAAAATATAGTCACGTATTGCCATTTATTTACTTATCTTATTTATTACAAATCTTCGTGGTCAGCGTAGCCCGGCCGAAATTGAAAATATCGCATTAATAATTCTTGAAAAAAAAATAGTGTGACAGAGCACCTATTTCGTTCTGGTAACATTGACAATCATTTTAATATTTTTTAAAGAAAAATAATTTTTTATAAAGACACACCTTTTCAATTGATACACTATTGCCAAAACCATATGTATTACAATTATCAAACTAACCCTAAAGTTATATCAAGACAAATTTAGTTTTTACAACGCTGCGTACTACGTACGCATGTTATTCTCCCGAGTGTAGTATAGCGAATATTGATTTCTTATCTAGTCGTTTAGAAAATATCAGCCGTGCCCCGAGTACCGAGTTGTTCGGCCCTTTTTCATATTTATTTTCGTCGTGTTATGTACGAAATCATTAAAACTATAGATAAAAGAGTTCTCATTTATAATTATGATACATAGTCTTTTATTTTGTAAATCTTGACAAATGTAAGACGAATTTGTCTATACTACGACTAGTTACATTTTTACGCCTACATTACGTAAATTGGAACTACGAGAGGGCACAGATACATGTCACAAAGTAAAACTTGGGAATATGAAAATTCTTTATTGTTTCAGCATCTTTGAAAAAACATTTCTCAAGCCAGACAAACTTTTATTATCTTTGTATGGAATCTAGACTACATATAAAAACTATTGTTATTAGAATTGATTTAATAAGGTAATAAATAAGAATGAAAAAGACATTCGATGTCTACTAATTTGTGTCGCACGTATTTATTTCGTAAAGTAAAAACGTTATCGTGGCAGGTTTCCACTAACCGGATGGTCACTATCGACTATATGTCGCGGTTTTACCTAATTACTACTTTATCGTACATGACTACAGAGAAAACCATTAGTATCTCGTTCAGCCGCGTGTTTGTTTATTTATAGTTTGTTATATTAAAAATTGAGTTATAAATTAAAATACAACTTCATGCATATAAAATGAGGTTCTCGATGGAATGGATATTGGACATTATTTTAAGAAATGACAAATATTTTTTTATTACTTTAATGCCAATAATTATAATTTAAGCCATCTGTTCTATTCATAAAAAATAAATCAAATATGCGATTACGCTCGTAACCCAGACGGGTAGGCAGAGATTATGGATTTCCATTTAGCGCGATCCTGGCACACCTCTCTCGCTTCTTCTACATCCATACATCTATGCATACATGCTCGTCGGGTACGGGTACTCCTTATATCGCCCTTTTCTAGTAAGCCACTAATCTGAACGCTATAATAGCGAACTTATACCGATCAGATTAGCGATCCTGCTAGCGAGCCTACCCCACGCTTGTGTTATTAACTGAGTAACATTTTTGTTCACAGTACTTTAATATATAACTGTTTCACAGCAATGGAATTTTTGTAAACCAAGGTTTTCGTTTTCCGTTAAAACTCGTAAATTCAAAAATATTTTCGAAGTATAAAAACTGTATGACGTGTTTGTTTACAAAAATTCTATCTTGTTGTGAAACAAGTTTAAAAGTATAACTCGATATGGGACTTCAATAGATGGATCAGTAATTTAATCAGTGAAGGTATTCATTACATTGGTTTGACTAAACTAATAACGAAATTCTATGAATTTATTTTGTAACCTAAGATGCGACATTTTTACACGCTTATTTAAAGTGTTTATACAAATATTTGCAATTTTAATATAGAACTTTGGTTCTCGGCCGCAGTGTATTTTCGTGTGAAATTGGGTCACATTTTGTGGTCCGCCTCAAGGATGATTCTTTTAATATTGTCTCATGTTATAATGACCTAAATATTAAGAAACAAACCAAAACAATTGAACCAGTTCAGGACCATCATAATTTAGAGCAAACGGTGGTGGTGGCGGCGGGAAATCTAAGTAATAAATATTTCAAAAAACATATACATAGTTTGTTCAAATAAGATGGTAAAGTTTGCAAACAAACGTCACTAATAATACATAATATAATACATGGCGGCCATTACACTTTTTATACTTTCATAATTAGAGTTGTAATTTTGTGGAAATCGTGACGTAAAGTTAAGTGAAATTGTATAATATGGAAAGCTGTGTTTGGTAATGTAAGAAAAAGTTTGGTTCTGCGAAAATATTTTGGAATTTACGCATTCTAGCGTAAAAGGTGAGGTTTAACTGTTTTCTACAAGATTTCTATCTTGATTTGGAACAAATTCATTCCATATCCAACACATCATATATATTTTTTACAAGTTGTACAAGGGGTCTACATTTAAGTTATATGCAAATATTCTGATATAAAGCAATAATCATACAAATCTAGTTACAATTTTACGAAACAACACCCACGTAAAAGTAATAAATCAAATTATCTTCAATTCTTGGAGTTAAATTACTTGAGGCGGGTGCTGATGCACGGACGGATAAGAACTGAATAAACATTGATGACGTCATCAATACGGAACAACGAATGAAGGAAAAATAGGAAATAATATAAATAAATATATTTTATTATGATGTTACCACTATATAATATAATAGTTGTTTATTTACTTTTACTTTTATATTGTTTACTTACATCCATTATGTTCTCCAACTTTTATATATTTAAACGTTAAACCTTACGATATAAAACCTCTCTATTAGATAATTATTAATTGAATTTTATTTCCCAAGAATTAAATTAGATTTAAAAAAAAAACTTTATTGATAAGAACCCTAGGTATACAGAATAGAAATTCCATTAAAGTATGTAGACACGAGGAATGTAAAAGGAAGTGTTAAAGCATATTGTAATGCTTTGGGAACCGGTCAGACTTGGAAAGAAACATTTGTGGATTTAAGAATATCAAACATATTTTAATAGTTAATATTAGAGGGTAACATAATACCTTAACCTGACTTAGAGATTGACTAAAGTTTTTAGAGTACATCGACGACGCACGCAATATCGTAGTAGCCTTAAATGTCACCACCGCGTCGTCAGCAGGTACATACTAGGCGTTTGGAAACGCGCGCTTTAGTACCATCAAGTCCCATACAATCGGCCATATCCGAAAACATACTAAAAGTCCGAAATGTTTACGGACGTCAGCGGGGATCGGGTGATTCTTAGAACGCTTCTTACCAAAGCGCGAGCGTCAAAGCGTTCCCGCCGTAAGTAGTCCCTGGAAGCGTGATATAAATATTGAACCGTGTAACGTGTCTCGCCAGCTACAGGAGACAGCGGTGTCGCGACACAGCGCGGTGAAGGGAGCGCCGCCCGCACAACCTTGGAATGTTATTACATTGTACGCATGGTTTTTCGCTAGATAACCTTATTCGCTATCACTTCGACGTCAGAGCGAGACCTTCCTTGTCCATTTCACTCGTATTTTATTATTATTGTTAGGTGGATTGCATGTTCTTTTTTAATACATTTTGATTTTCAAAATCAAAATTTTGCTGTCAAAATTTTTCATCTTATTATAACGTTACTCTTATTTTTTTCATTTATTTATGAGTGAAATAGTTATTACTTTTTATTTATTTGTTTTTGTATTAATAAGATAAGATTAAGATATTAAAAATACAAAAAAAAAACTTGTACGTCTGTTTTATTAACTTAAGATTTTTAGGTTTAATAAAAATGTAAGAATTATAATTTCTTGTATATATTATCTAGACTAATTATTAATAAAGTAGGGTGATATAAGGTGTATCCATAACCGAAAACTTGTATGCATAGATGTATGGATGTAGAAGAAGCAAGAGAGGTGTGCCAGGATCGCGCCAAATGGAAATCCATGATCTCTACCTACCAATCTGGGTTACGGGCGTGAGCTTTATTTATTATCTAGACACAAAAACTCCATAAGCTACCAAAAGGTTGTGCATCAGCAATAAAACTACCAATTTATTAGCCATTTGTGAATGTAACTTCTGGATTTAAATTCCAGCTACTTTCACTGACTTACTGAAACAAGGTATCACACTGTTGCATATGAATTTCAAACATAAATTGCATATAAAAGATTACATGTGAAAACTGCAGTGATACAATTGATTCCAATGTCCATCAACAAATTTTAATACACACCATCAGCTAGCGACAATTGAGTTAATACCCTTATTACTTAAATAATATTGTGTATTATTTTAAATCAACAGTGATTACATACTTTTAAACCACATCATTTGAACTAATTGTAGGTTATAAAAGCTGTTAATCGTAATCCAATAAATAGTAAAAAAATCTTTAAAGGTAAACATAACCATCCTACAATATTTGTATAAACATTTCAAATACAAATATTTCGACTGAAAATTGTAAAGTAATTGTAATTAATACATTGAAACATAAATGTATATTAAACTTACCCACTCTCACACAACCAGATGAATCAGTAGATGGAAACTCTCACCTCTTACACATCGCCCACACAAATATTTCAGTGTATAGTAAATCTACAAGCTTCTTAGCAATTTATAAAGCTTTTTGTTTATTTTCATGCACAATAAAGTAGGAAAAAGGTGGTCATTTAAAACCTACCTCATTTTTATGTTATTGAGGTAATTCTTTTTCATCTGAATCTATTTCAGTTGCTATCAAAACTCTTTCACTTATAAACATTTAAAGGCTTACAGTAGCATGAATGCTGTTAGTATGCTGTTGCCTATCAAAACCAATTTTCCAGTGAATCAGTTGAACAGTATAAAATTAGATATGCTACAGCGCCATTTATGTACAAGTTGAAGAAAAATTTATACCATTAGAGATTCTTCATGGAAAACTAACTGCCAATTTGTATGTTAATCGGACAAAAATTGTGGAGTCAGTTTAACAATTTCTTTTTTACTAAAATCCCTTGCCTGCGGAAAATATTGCTACATTTTTTGCAGTCTGTTAAATAACAGATTGATGTGATTTAAGCATGGAATAACATAAAAGTGCTATTAATGAAATCTGTTAATTAGAAAGTGTATGTAATGTATGTAAAAATGTAAATTTGTGGCTTTATTTATCCTATTAATATTTAATTATAAGCAATTTAGTTGAGAAAAGTGAGGTAGTTCTTGATTCATTACAATTGTTCTAAGAAACCAACCTCCCAAAACACTGGCATGATGAAACAAATAGATTCATAGAGAAATGTATTAGATGCAATGTGCAAGATATACATATATTATAATACAGAGTTTACTTCTGGAAATTACTTAAATCCAACTAACCTGCCATCAAGTTGGTGTGGTCCATTCTGGAGCACTACATTCACCAGGCTGGGCTCGGCGAAGGTGACGAAGCCGAAGCCCCGCGACCGCCCAGACTCGCTGTTCTTCATCACCACACAATCAATTACATCGCCGTAGCGAGAAAAGTAGCGCTGCAGGTTCTCCTGTGAAGTCTCCCATGACAGACCACCAACAAACAGTTTTCTGTTGAAGAAACAAGATTGTTGAGAACTAAAAGAACTATAATGATTAGAGTGGAAGAAAACTACTGTGATGAAGCTCTTAAAAAAGGGACTTACGCAAACTAAATAAGCACCTACTAATGTAAAAGTTGTACAATTCTAGCTTTTATAAAATTGTATAATTTACTTGTGAGTGTATTTTAATTTAAAAACTCAACTCTGAGCCAGTTCAAATATTCAGATCACTAAATATACACTAAGAGCTGCAGCTCATGACCAAAATGAACAGCTAACAGTTCACTTATTCTTTCGAAATATACTTCAATTCATTAAATGACGGTTCACAACAAAAATAAATCTATCTCCTCTAAATCTTCTCTTTGGTATTTCTACTGACATATTTAAAAAAAAAGCCATTAACCAACCAGACATAAAAGCATGTCAACTTACTCACAAATATTGCACAAACTAGTAGAATGTAAATTAGTAGTATAATAATAAAATTATACATATCATTGGAATTGAGTCTTATTTGTATGATAATAAGTTAAATTAAATGCACCAAAATTTAGATTTTAATCAGATACATATAATGTTTTTGAAGCTGTTATTATATGATTGAACTTCTTAATTTATTTTGTTCTCATTAAAAATTTTCTTTAGTCAAACACTGTTGTATTGCATTCATTCAATCACTGACTCATGCTTGTTAAAATTTATGTTCATCTGTGTGAAATAAATACCTTTGCTTGTTTAATTATATTCAAATATTTCGTTTTGGTTTGTTTTAAATATTTGTAGACTAATACACTATAATAGTAAGTCAAATATGTCGAATAAATGAGCTTATCCCAATGACCTTGCACAACACTGAGTGTTGATGCTTTCCATATCTTTTGGAGTTTCTTAACAAACTATAGTAGGATTTAAAGAAAGGATAGAATTGGGTGTTTTGACACACATTTTGACAATTTATTTATCTGTATATTAAATCATGATTGAAAGTGCTTGCATTAAAATTAAAACAAATATAGATTACTTGCACAAATCATACATCTCAAACAAAACATACTTTCACTTTCTCTTTATCAATTTTATTTGATATACAAAATAAAATACTTTTAAACTGCACTCTAATTGTTTTAGTAATATAATTTTCAATTGTAGTTTACTATTCTGCAACTCCACAACTATAGGGTATTTTGCATGTGAAAAAAACTGCTCTCTAACAATTTATCCGAAATGAGCTCTACAGTAACATGGTGTACAATAAATAGGGCATGACACTACCCAGGAAATTTGAATATAGAATTTAGATGGGACTCAAAGCTATGAGTTAACAATCACATCCATGTTTAATCAACTATGGTTTGTCTTTGTTTATGTTTAGTAATTATCATTAATTATTACCGAAATTTAAATATAAACTTACAAATTATACAACATAATTTTAATGGGTAACTGGTCCAGCAATACAAAACAGTATGAAGACCTAGTTTCATGGGTTATTTTAGGCATAAATTATATGGTTATGCATTGCAAGTTAATTTTCTTTCTTAGTTGTTATAATTATATAAACTTATTAATACACATTTTTAAAGCAAATCACAATGTAAAAACTCATTAATAGGTGTGATTAACATATCCAAGATATACCAATACTTGATGATTATTATTATTTTTAAGTTTCATTAATTGTAGGTATGTTGATTTTTTTATATTGATCATGTGTCCCTTGCACAAATTGTTCCTTTATCATATTCAGTCTTTGGAACTCAGAAGTGTACACATGTATTTCTTTAATTATTACTAGTTTACATTATTTTAACAATTGGAGTTGCACAGATTACTTTGATAAGTTGACCCGAATACCTGACACAATAAGTGTTATCTGTTTCAATTAATAAGTATAATATGATTGGTATATTATATTTTACATTAACTTCAAGCTTATTAATTTGTTATTAAAATCTAATAAATAATTGAATAACTTTTAGTATTAAGTTTGATTCAAAATATACATCCCAACCACCTTTGCTGTATAACATAATTG
>JWHW01035106.1:10434-30557 GCA_000931545.1 Papilio glaucus | reverse complement strand
CTCGCTGCGGCTCACCCCGCACACGCCGTCGACTTGCGACTAGTCACGCACCACCAGGTACGGTATTTGCTTCAAATGGTTTTGGAACCCGTGGCGGATCAGGTTTCTAATCCGCCAACGACCTTACGACCTCGGAGGATGGGACGACGCCGACTCCTCGGGCATGCGTAAAAAAAAATAACATGTTAGGTAAAATGATGTGTAATTGTATTCAATTACGATCTTTGCCTATGCTATAATTTCTTCGTGTATAAGTCACTCTCCTACTCTAATCATTTTTGGCGATATGTTTTAAATTGTAGCATTTGCTACCGTGGCGTCATTAATTTGACTCTTTTCAAGAGCTTTCATACCTCTACTCTCCGTAGTGAATATATAAAAAATAAATATGTACACAATTCACAAGATTGCTAGAGATCTTTATATCAGTCAAGCCATTGTAATTGCTCTCTAATGTTATTTTATTCCCGACCAGTTGGAGACATTGAAGAATCAAGTTGGAGCGGAAACGTTCGAGCGTCTGCTGCAGTCCACAGATCCTGACACATTGAAACAGATCAGAGAGTACATACCTCTCTGAATGTCCAATTACCTTGTTGAACTGTGCGAAAAACAAAGGCATAGGAATTATATTATCTGTTCATTTAACTACCTGGCCCATAATTGTATTATGTTACTGTTGTTATCTGTCATGATGTCATAACGGTCTCATGATGTCATAACGTCATGATGTCATAACGGTGTCATGATGTCATAACGGTGTCATGATGTCATAACGGTGTCATGATGTCATAACGGTGTCATGATGTCATAACGGTGTCATGATGTAATAACGTCATGATATAATAACGTCATGGTGTCGTAACGGTGTCATGATGTCATAACGGTGTCAATGTCATAACGGTGTCATAACGGTGTCATGATGCCATAACGGTGTCATGATGTCATTATGTTAACTGCCCAACACCTGTTAAATCATCGTGATACTATTGATTGGTAAAATACCAAATTATCAATTAAATCATTGAGAGACCATTGTGACGCGATAATGTTAACATAATTAGGGGGTTGCTTATCTTTAAAGTCAACTTTAAGTTCCTAGTAAATAGTGACACTGTATCTAAGACGTAAGCGTAGAGAGCATTGCCTTACAGAGAAATATTTTTATTTAAAAACAGCTGAGTTTTTCGCATAGTCAACTGATTAGAGTTAAAATGAAATCCCATCGCGAAAGCTCGGTTAAAATATAATTTTAGATATATATTAATACGTTTGTTAATTTCTATATATACGAGTATTTGTATCTAGATTTTTTTTAGTCATTAAATTATGCAATTTATACAACCCAAAAAGGACTTCCACAATTTTGCAGTTCAAGCAGATAAATTCTTTAAAGCAATGTTTTAAAAGTTACATTTTAATGGCACTAAAAATATTGGTTTCGTTTTTATATGTTACACTTTAGATGTGATGTTTTTAGTTAAAAGTTACTTTTTAATTTTTTAATTTATACGGTTATATATGAAATGCCATTTTTCTCGTCATTTAATAGAGACTCTTGATTCGTATAGGAATGTAAGACACATTTTTGGTATATAGAACAGTTTTAATACGTAACAACGGTACGGGTACGGGATTATACGTAGCCGGCGTAGGATTATACGTTAAAAAACCCAAGCAAAATCATATGTAGTCTCTTTGATATGAACAAACGTATAAAATGCTACCAGTTAGACCAGTGATTCTCAACCTTTTTTTTGTTGCGACACATATTTAACGATTTAAAATTTGGCGGCACACAAAGAAAAAGATAAAAACTATTTACTTACTACATCACACTCCATAAATAGTTTATAACAAAAGTTTTAAATATACAGAATAAACTAATATTTGCTTCAATAATAATAATAATTAAACGTTTATTACGGGATTAATTACAAGCTAATAATTAAAATATTTTTTTTAATTGATATAATTTATTAAATATTAACATCATTACATATTCGCAAAATTTGGCGGCACACTTTTGAAATTTGGCGGCACACAAAAGTGCCGCGGAACATAGGTTGAGAATCACTGAGTTAGACTAATGCTAGTGAATACCATCGTTCGAGCACATCATTTAATATCAGGCGAGATTGTGGTTATGCGCTAGCTAGTTTTTACTTCATTAAAGTCCTGTTTGTCATTCAATACCATTATACATTGTTGACTAAACGCACGATATCTATCCATGTAGCAATATTATAATTTAGTGTGATGTGAAAAATTCAAATTTGTACGTTTATTATTTTATATTGAAGCTTATAAAGACGTTTATCGATCGATTATACTGAAAGTTGAAGTTAAGAACCAATGTTGAAGATAAACAAACGAAAATACGTAGTAATAATGCTGTCTTCGGGTTCTACTGCTGCGGAAGTCAGCTGTCAAATCCATGGAACAAAAATTTTTAAAAAAAAATTATTGACCAATGACGGCAAACCTAACATAATTGACAAACCAATCGCGTGCACTCGATTAATTTAAATGAAATCGCGAACGAATCGTGAGAACGCGTAAGTGACTGGCATTGAGTCCTAGGCCGAGATAAATAAACGTTACTAAGCTACGTCTTACTCAAAGCAAGCTTCTAGCATGACATTCATAGACAGTACTTTAATATTTACTTTCGCAGCAAGTCAATAAATGGCTTAGGAAATAGCTTCGCTTAGCATTAGTATCGATAGTCAAGAACTTAGCACTTGCTAAGTATGAATTTGACGGCTCGGATTGACAATGTCTTGTTGTCAGTTGTCGAAATTATTTGAATGCGTTCATATTTAAATTTTATTGTGGTTTTACCTAGTACCTAATAATTTATGTGATAATTTTTTGAATCAAATTAATATATGTTTGACAAGAAAATTTGGCTTCACTTATAAATTAAATATAATTTTATTAATTGTGAACGCATCCTAATCCCAATAGAAAAGTAGTACTTTGACGTATCTCGTGCTAACGTTTATTTTAGTTGGTAACGGGTACTTTGATAAGTCAAGTCAAAGCTTAGCAACGACTATTTATCTCAGCCCTAAAATTAAATAGTAAAGAGTAGGTTAGATATATTTTAAAAATACTTGAAGGTCCCCGTAGCGATCATTATGAGAGTTTATGCTTGTTATAAAAAGGTTTAAAAACTATTCATTCAAATAAACACTCGGCTAGATAGTTGTGAGAGAGATATCCTAATAATAAATATGTATACGTTTTATGTATGTACATGTGACTGAATGTGTTATATATTTACATATATATTACGCGACTACGCAAAGAATGTCCTAATTTATATATATATTTGTACATTTTGTATCAAACATTCTCAATGAAATTTGTTTATATTTAAATATAATTTTGCTTTTATGATATTTATATTAAGTTGTTTTTAAATGTAAGATAGTATAAAATTTTACTGTTACTCTTACAATCGATACTGTGTGCACAATTCTCGAAGTGCATCAATTATCTCATTCATTTTACTTTAGTCTACAAGTTGTTTTATTGAATAGCAGTTTACATTTAAAATTAATGAAGTTTTAACGTCATGAAATGTTTAAAATTAAAAACTTATTTAGTCTACCCTCATTATTCTCCGGTTGTTGAAAAACTACAAGCTTTATTGAATAAAATTGATTTTACGTAATAGTGTTTTAATTATTTATATTACCCGATTCTAATATTTATTACGATCGAATGCAGCACATGGTGTGCTGGTTATGCAAGCGGGTCATGTGACACTAACTAAAGAGTGGATGGCATGGCTAGGAGATTGGCGTCACCGTACTCTTCAGGCGAAACGCAGAAGTCATGAGTCACAAGAAAGGAAAAGTCGATTTCTGATATTGCAAAACTTAGCGCAGAACGGAATTGCGATGTGGCCGAAAGGTCCCGAAATAGCGTCACATATAGGTCGATGCAGCGCAAGTAGGTCTCCCACAAGGTGGACCGATGAATCGATCTGGAACAGATTTTTGAAGGAATCCATGGGTGAGGCCTGCGTCCAACAGTAGACGAATAGCGGCTGAAACGACGAGTTAAGGATATTATATTCTTGATATGTTATAATCGACCTGTTCGCAGCCGACGAGTATGTACACACGGGACCTGTGTCTGGTAACGTGCTTGTACAGTCTACAAAAAAGTTTGATGTGATTTACTTTTACCAGACTAACTTCATCGCCCGTTGTCGCACGAGGCCGGACAAGAGTAAGCCGGTGCATCGCATCTACGCGAGTTTTATATCACAGTATGTTTGCCCTGACCATACAAAATGGAAATCCATATTATCTGCATACCTTCCAAGGTTACTCTTAGTTCACGATTCAAATTTTTTTGTTGATAGGTATATCCAAGCGAATGACCATGACACCACATAACCTGAACGTCTTTATTAAAAACTTCATAGGTAATCTTTTACAAAACAAAAATATAAATGGCATCCCTGTCCTTTTTTCACTTATGTGGGGTCGGCACAGTATGAATGTTTGGGTTTTGGCTACAGTTTTTACGGCCGGTCGTCTGCCTGACGCGAACTCCAAGTGAATAAATGACAATGTTGTGGATTATAATAAAAATGGAATAAGCTCTCATGTCTTTTTTCTCTGATAAAGATAGATCTTAAATTAAAACTTAAATACATAGAACTTATTTTATAAGACTCACATATAAACACTTATTTTGAAACAATCACTCAAACTTGGCTGGTAATCTAATCAAGAATCCCTCAGCTTCTTATTTTCTAAGAAAATATCACAAAAGATTAAAAGTATTTTAAAAAGCTTTACTTTTGCGGGATTGTTCCGTAATAGACCTTAATGCGTTCAAGATAGTATTATACATTTGAAACTAGTTGGCCTTAAGAACGATCAATATATTTAGGGTGGTTATTCACAAGTTTGTGCTAAATGTCTATGTTATATACAATCTATATGGACACTTAATTACGATCGTTCGTGCTAGTCGGCACAGCTCGAGCGGTTTGCGCTGAGTAACATTCTATGTTGCATTCCGTTGATCCAATTGTATCTTCTGTTTAAGACCTAAGATGATTAAGACAAACAATGGATACGGTTACATCAATCGTGTTTGAATCATTTAACCTATCGAAAAGGATTAGCGGTGGTCAAAGATCAATATGTGTTTCCATTTTTGATCGTAGTTCACAATATAAAACGTGCAATTTTTATATTTCAGTTATATCGTCTAAAGAGGCTAAAGAAGTTGTCACTTCAAAAAGCGACAACTAGATCGTTTTTAGTTACTCTTTTTAATCATAACGATATATCTACACTAATATTACGAAGATTTTGTATTTTTCTAACGAATAAACTCTAAAACTACTGGAGCGATTTCATAAACTAATTTACCATTATAATGCTCTTACATTACTTTATCTCTAAATAACACAGGCTATATTAATTAATAGGGGTAATTATATAAAAAAATCAGCGAGAAATTAGCAGCGAATGCGTGCGAAGCCGCCGGCAAGAGCTAGTAATATTATAAATACGAATGTGAATCCATTTGTCACACTTTCACGCGTAACTACTCAACCGAATATCATGAATATTACAAAAATCAAAACCTTGTCAAGGTCAAAATCAAGGTCTCACCTTTTATCCCGAAAAACAGCTTCCCGAGGAATAGGATATAGTTTGCCATAGTATCATTTTGTTACATGAACACACATTACCATAGCAACCATTAACAACTTTTTGACTTATATCGATCAGATTAGTGGCTTACTAAAAATGGCATGTATGCGTAGATGTGTGAATGTAGAAGAAGCGAGAGAGGTGTGCCAGGATCGCGCCAAATGGAAATGAATGATCTCTGCCCAACCCTATGTGTTATGGGCTTGAGCGCATATTTATTTATTTTAAATATAAGTTATTATACCTGACATAAAGTTACAATAATTTCCAGCGAGGAAGATAAGAAAAGGCTGCGTGTGAAGCCGCGGCCAATAGCTAGTTAGTCATGATACAAAACGTTTTATTGCTTGATCAACAGTAGGGGCATTACATACTATGTAATGCCCCTACTGTTGATCCATATACCACGACGAAAACATATTACTGCGTATTATAATAAATATTGTATATTAAAAATGTCCGGGCGCCGCGCATTGCATCTTACGAATATGGTGCACAGGGTTGTTACATCTCGTCGCCCAAAATATCTTTTTGATAAATTTCAATGGAAAAAAGACACTGCGACTTATGTAACAAGAACCAGTGTACGAAATAAATTGGTCATCCCAAAGCACAGTACAGTCGGCGTCAGAGGTGGCTTTAAGTACGCGGCATCGAAAGTTTGGAACGATCTTCCGCCACCATTGATCCAAATTGCGTCACATCCAGTTTTTGCCAAAAAGTGTAAATTTTTGTTATTAGAGTCACAAATAAATCAATAATTAAGTTTTTTAATGGACTTAATCCTTTTTATCTAATAAAAGCAGTTTGTTGTGCGTTTAATTTTATTTTATTATTTTTTTGACTCAACTTTTTTTTTTATTTTTTTTTAGTGATTAGAATAAGTACTTTTATATTGATTTCTCGCGCCAGGTGTAATTTTCCTTTTTTTTATAAGCTTATAACATACTTGTGTCAGTTACCCTACCTATATATTTGTAAAAATTCATGTGAGTGCAAAGGAGTCAGCTGAAAACCAGCGCAAGGACGGTTTAGTCCGTCCCTGCATACGCTGAGCTGGCTACCTTTTGTCACACCTTTTTCTATGTATTGTTGTTGTAAGTCTGTCTGTATCTGTGTGACAGTAAATTTGTTTTCTTTCTTTCTTTCTTTCTTTCTTTAAATTTTATAGTTACTGCTGAGATGGGAATCGAAACTCACATGTCTATATCGAAATCTCGAATGGGTTATTATAGCAACGAAAAAGAAAATGAGTGACATTCTAACCTTAAATTTGAATTATTTTCGGCGCCAGTTCTGGCAGCTATTTTTCATTAGCAATACAATACTTCTTGTATTTGCATACGATCGCTTAATATAAGCATAAAATCTAATAAAGTCTCCCTACCAAAGCGTGAATCCCAATCGAAGAATTGTTAGTTTATGAAAAAGATTGAATCTATACATATAAAAAGAAACTGCGTTGATAATTACTACTGGCCCTAGAGACTTAAAATTTTGAACAGAGATTTCTGTATTACGTAGGCGAGCACTAAAAAAGGTTTTTATAATTCATCCCCTCGGTCGGGGATGAAAGTTTGTTTGAAGAAACTACCCGTGCGAAGCCAGGGCGGGTCGCTAGTACTACATAAAGTTAGATCTTGCAGCTGACTGCACTGGAAGATTTTGCGAGAGTTTTGACGGATAATGGGATTGGTTTTAAACTCGCCAACTGAGGTCGCCACTGAACCTCTGCCAAGATATAGTTTTAGATTATGAAATATAATCTACTTAATATCTATTCATATAGATTGTATAAAAGTTTTTCTTTGATTATTAATTTTATTATTAGATTTAAATCTTTTAGAAAACACATGTTTCTTTTGGTCGTGACTTCCCATTGATCGCCACAAATATCGTTTTGATAGAACCATTTCGTTATTATAAATGTATTTAAAGATGAATACGGATAACAGTAGCGACGTTTGAATGAAAGAAATTATTTTTTTAATTCTCAAAATATTATTTGTAGCGTCGATTTTAGTTTTCGTAATATTGTTATTTTCTATTATTCTATAATTTATAGTATCTATATAATTAATTTGACTAATCCTTATAAAATCGTTTATCTTTATGAAAAATTTATGGTACAAAAAAGTGGTATATTGTTAAAATATAGGGTAACTCTTTTAAACGCCTTTTTTAATAATGGCATTCATTTTTCTCGAGCACGACGGTCAGCCACAACGCGGCCGCGGCCTCCGATGAGGAATATCTACATATTTATCACGTTGCAGCATTAATCAAGGAATGGTATTTATTTCAAACGTTCGTTAAGGCGGCTAATTGCCCCTCCCTGTCCTAGCTTCCTACTATAAATTATTATTTGGTACAAGTCATAAGAAACCAACACAAATCGATGATCGTTAGAATCATTGCTCTGTGAACTCTTAAAACAAATCCATCGTAGAATCGATATCAATACAAAAACAGTAAATTTGATGTATATCTGTATGTTTGTATGATGTGTATTAGTTTTGTAATATTAATTATTGAGAAGAACCACTTAGCGGTGATGCATAAACCTGTCAGGTTTGAAATCACTGTTATTGTTCGTTAATTCTAATTAGTTTTTTTTTTTATATGAATACAGACAAAAAAAAATCGGAAATTCTAAAAGAAAGTGTGCTAAGGAGAATATTGTAATAATTTTTTTTTCTATAAATGTAAAATAAGGTAGTCTGTACTGTAGTGCCAAATGACAATTTGTAATCTCTACCTATATTTCTGGGTTACGGGTGTGTGTGGTTTTTATTAATTATATTTTATGTATATAGTTTTATTTTAAAACGAATTTATTTGCACTCGCCGTACAAACAGCCGTGTCGTACAAATTCTGGAATAGACACGGGTGATCATTATACTCAAGAAGCTTTGTTTCCCGCTTTCTCTTATGACTTGTGGGTAGCGCTACCGGTGTCGTATTGCCGATAAGTTTTGTTTCTCGGAGACTCGGCGAGTTGCTCAAAGCTCAGTTGCTAGTTGCTCAAGGATTACTTGATGAACAAGGAGATCCGCCACCATTTGCATTGTAGCCACTCGATATGCCACCGCTTCGTGAGAATCAATTACATCATAATTTATTGTGTACTCGTAACTGATTCTTCACTAGTACGTTTGTTTAGGAGTGGAATATAATAACACAAGGGTGGATACACTGACATTTATGATGAGATTTCCGGTAATGGTTAAAAAAAAATTAATGAAAACCCCTTCCCCGTCCAATCCTGATCCCGATCCCATCCTATCCCTATGAGGAAAGGGTGGGAAGGGAAAGAGGACTGAAATTAGGCCTGCGGCACCTCACTCATCGGACGAAACGCAGAGTACTTCTACTTCACGCCTGTTTTCTTGAGGTCATGGTATTTTACCGGTCGAGCCCATTCGTGCAATAGATGTTGTTGTTGCGGGCTCTACCACTGTTAAAAACTGAGCCGTGTTTGATGACAAATGGTTTCTTGAATTTAAATTTCAAAATGCTACCATTAAATACACATCTTTAATGATCGGTGGATATACCCGTTTTTATTTTGATGTAATAAATATAATTATTGTATCACTTCTAGAATTCTACTATTTGCTAAACGTTACTCACTCGCTTCGCCCAGCTCAGTGAGTCCGGACGCGATTCAATTTGTTTCAGGCTGACGGGAGTTACGTTTTTAAATCTCTATTTATTTAAGCAAATTGATCGTTAACGAATTAGTTAATACGAAGCCAGACGGCGCCGAGTTCATCGGAGAGAGGCAATCAGCTGAAAACAGAAAACTGAAAACTGAAAAATCAATTATTCAAATTGACGTGAACAGAAAAATGACGCGTTGATTATTGAAAAATCAATCAATGTTGTTTATCTTTTTTGTCTGTCTGTATAACTGTCAATATTTTAGAAAATGATGATGAACAAACAAAACTGGCAATATATATATTTTTTTTAAATTCAAAAATTGATATTTTGTCAAAAACATGCTTAAAACTTTATCGTAACATGTTTCCAATAAAACATTAATTTGAAAAATTGGATGTTGAGGTTATTCTTTTACATACTTTATCTTCTTGTTACAGCCGTAGAGTGGAGACAATGTTTTTTTATAGTAGACGGTGGCATACCGGTCAAGACATGTACTAGAATATGGTGGTCGTAGAACACACGGTTCTATGACCACCGCGACCCGTCGAAATCCGCAACTGTCTATCACTATCACCATTTTCGTAGGGGACAGGGCGAGAATAAGGATAAATTAATGGGAATCCAGGGAACTCGTGACTTGTAAGCAAGCCGGAGGGGCTTGCTTACAAGTCACAAGTTCCCTGGATTCACGGAGCGGTACAATCGCGTACGCGGAAAGCTAGTTGACATCCGCTTCCCGCATCCGGACCACTGCGACGGCGCGTTGTGTCGCCTACGCTGTGTGCCAATGGACCGCATTTGCCACGCCCTGAGCATCCGCAGCCGCCGTAGTGCGTATGAAAAATAAAATAAAATAGTTTTTTCCTACATTTTTTTGAGTGCGCTGCACGCTGCTAGGGGATTTTGGATCGTCGGTGTAATAACAAATTATAGGTTATATATGACTTATAACCAATTCCAATAGACCAATTCTTAAAGACTATTTGAGTTTTCTAAATAACATTGCCATCTTAATCCATACGCTACTGTAGCTATGGGAATTATTTCCACTGCTCCTTGCATATCATACGTAGTTCTCTTTTTACTTTACTTAAAAGGATTTTCGTGCTAAAGTTAACACATAAAAGTTAAAGAGAAACGCGCAGTTGTACGTTACGTCACAGTATATTATCTTTAACACTACCCCCGGCGAGTTCTTCACTCGCTTTGAATCGTTGAACCATTTTAAAATTTATTTCTATTTTCATCTATGGCTCTTCGTTGTTAATTTTCTAACAGAATGTAAGAAAACTAGATTTTCCGAGTAACTGGAGATTTTTTTGAATCACAGCTTTGTAGTAACTGTAACCGTCGACGAGTTATATCTCTAAATTAAATAATTACATTAAATTTGTATAGCAGTTTTAGCTTAGCTCCGTTAACCTACAATACACTAGCTTACAAACATATTTATTTGGATAAGGATTAATATTGAATACGAAAAAATAGCGTCGTAAGTAGCGCATTATTTTTAATTGATTGTTCTAAAGAGAAAGTAGTTATTGTGAGATAACCGTAGAAGATAGAGATATGCTATCGCGGACTTTTTTTTAGCATTTTTAGAGATCTACAATTCTTTCATACGTCATTTTTATGTACGCGCTATAGTTCAGCCTACGTAAATCGAGAAAGTAAAACTCGTCTTTGTCATATTACGCAATATTAAGAATAGCTCAAAAACTACTGGTCGCATCTTGACTAAAAATGGGACCACACGACAAGCACTAGTTGTCGAACAAAAAAAGAATCATCGAAATCGGTTCACCGTTTACACGGTTCACAGTTCTGAGGTCACAAACATAAAAAAAAACATGTAGACGAATTGATAACCTGCTCCTTTTTGAAGTAGGTTAAAAAAGAATCATCGAAATCGGTTCACCAGGAGCGGAGTTCTGAGGTAACAAACATAAAAAAAACATACAGACGAATTGATAACCTCCTTCTTTTTGAAGTCGGTTAAAATGGACTACGGTTGTACTGTGCCGACCCCACATAAAAAAGTTGGAAAAGGGCTGAGAGAAGATTTGGTACGAGAATTTGTTAAATTATTACATTTAATGTATGTATGTTGATTTTCTTTTTTTGTGGCACTATATAATTTCCTTGTTATAAAACAAACTAGACATTGCCCGCGGCACGCATTCGTTTATTATTTTCCTATCCTTCCAATAGACCTTCGTCTGAATTTAAAATTTCACTAGGCATATTATAAATTGACCGCAAATAGACAATTTGAGGTATCACGTCAAACGGAACAAGCCCAACCTTTAGTAAATTATCTGCCATTGTAACTTAAACTTTCACGTAATAACGCAAGTAAAATATCAGTTCACAATTTGAAGATTTGACTTCAACGATTTATAAAGTTTTGAGAAATGCCACGTCAAATTGTGAATGATTCACAAATAGCTGTAAGTTTATAATATGCCTAGTGAAATTATAAACTGACGTAGTTCACAATTAGTCGGTGACATATTTAAGATGGCCGATAGGGCCATAAGATCCTGGACTGGTGGCCACGTACAGCGTCGGTCGGTCAACTGGATGAAGGTAGACTACGTTCAGCAGTGGGCGACTGTCGGATGAGAGGAAGGATATATAAGATACTGCTTGGGGTACAATGAGCTTTTAGATTGCTTTTCCTTACGTTCTATTGATTTAATCTCCTAGTGGTCACTTTGATTTTTGTTGAAATGTATGTACAAATAATTCAACAGATACTTCACTATGAAATATGATGAACGAAGTGTTTATTAAATATTTTTTTGTATCAAGACAAGTTTTTGATAATTTTTTAAATCTGAAAAAGTTAGAATGTTATCTCGAGATCATTTATCTAATTCTTAACTAATTGGACAGCGTAAGTTAATTTCATAGTAATTTGACGAGCTCGAACTTTCCTACTTAAGATTTGAGAGAGAAAAGTTAGAAAATAAGGTAAAATACAACTTTTCGAATCGGATTTTTCATTTACAAAAACATGGACAAGAAAAGAAACAGAGTGAGTTCACATGCGATAGAAGTGAAACTTTGTATTGAGGTTAATTTGTAAGAGAATGAGATATAGACTATGAAAGACATCTAATTAAGTTAACAATGTGCATTACATAATACAAAATTATAGCAACCCTTTCCTACCATTTCTAATCCAAATCTTAGATCTTTTTCACAGTTACAGATGGTTTCTTTTCTAAATAGAGATCTCCAAAATAAGACAGATGTGGCTATAATTGATTCATATTTAAATTTGTGTGCAGCACTACTGTAAAGTTGTACTTGCTGTAGGGAAAAGCAAGGAATTGTGTGTACTACCGGCTACCCTACAATAATAATACGGTCTTACGGCTTCATGTACACAATTTCGTTCATTGGATACAGAAGCGTACAAAAAATACATCGATCCCCGTCCGCGGGCCCACCAAGTCGTTTATCAAAGGAAACTTTTCCTATATTAATTTCCGACATCATTTTTCATTGTTGCCTTTGATTGGACGAAGTCAGTAATATTACCGTCATCCGGGAGATGTATTAATTCCCAATGGAAATCGAGGTCAATTTGAGATTTAGCTTTGAAAAATCACTTTATCCATCAATTTTTTATATTACATTTTAAATGTTTTTATTTTGCTGTGACATGTGTCGCTAAGTGCAGTACAGATTATAATATATATAGCCAAATAACCTAGATACATAAAAATCCATTCCTGTTCGTTGGTCATGCTTATACTCAAAAACCGATTTTGTATTGATGCCCTCAATCCAGGAAAGATTTAAAAGTAAAGAAAATAGGAAAAGTCAAAAGAAAAAAGACTAAAATCGATAATTTTTTGTAAAATTTTAGGATTATGAAACTTTTAGATATTGTCGTTAGGTGGCGTTTGTGACGGACCTATAGTTTGACAGTTGAGCATGCATATCACATAACCATTCGACATGGTTTTATCACATTGTCATCATTTGTTTCATATTTTAAATTGTTTTTTCGTAAAAAAGATAGATAATAATATTTTAAAGATGAGGGAGTTCGACACATTTTAACACCGTGAAAATAGTTCCATATAATTTTAACGTTTTCATTCTAAGGGAGTCGAGCTGCAAGGCAATTGCTCAATGAGCTACTTCACGTGCAAACCGCACCGATGACCGATGAGCAACGGATAATGAAAATACTCGCATGTACGAATAACGTTCAAGGGCGACTAAAAACGGAATATAAGAGAATAGGTGCAGAATGCAATAAGTTCGTGTATTCTCAACAAAAGGCAGGCGAGCCCGACAAGATAAACATTGCCGGTTGCATATACGCGGACCTCCTGTAAACTTGGAACAAGTGGCATTCCCTTAGGATCCATTATGATGTCGAGAAAACTATAAGAATTGGAGAAGTGTTCATATTGTAAGGGCGTTGCAATTTAGGGGTGATTACGCAGGATGCAGGTGGAAAAGTGAAATTGCCGTATTCGCGCATAGGAACTCCAGTACTTTGTTTATATACCCACCAGAATACAAAACGAAAAATATATTTTACTATCAAACTTTGAATGGAATGTTAACATTATTTTCCTATACTATAAATGAAATACGTTAATTCAAACTTTCAAGCTATTTGCTGACTATAGAACAATTGTAATTCAATAAATCAATATCGAGAATTTCTTGAAAAAAAATCAGTTACTTTTTGAAATACAAACGTCTCGTTCTAATGTAATTAACTTTGCTCAATACCTTATTAATGTCTTATCCCTTCGAAGGTTCTCCAAACAGTAAGTTTAATTTATCAGACCGCAAAAATTGGGCACTTTTTCGTGGCACGGCCTGTGCTAACCGGATTACCCGGTTATAGAGTGCCGGTTTCCTGTCGACGCTCGCCGATTTGATTTACCCGAATCTCAAATTTTTGTTTTCAAATATTACTTGTTTGTTGTACAGCGTTTGTTGAATTGATTGATGCTGATAATTTGTATGATATTTGCTGAAAGTTTGAAGAATTTGATGATTGACAAACACCAAAATTTAATTTTTCCAAAGCAAACCAAAGTTTTCTTAAACTCAACTCTTGGAACTCAAACGAAAGTCAGAATGTAACAAACTAGTTAGTTTACAATACAATGTCATTGACACATGGTAAAAATTGAAGGAAACATTTCTGAAGCATAGTCAGCAGATCTAAAGTGGCATAGCGGGTTGAATGTTGAGAGAAGTAGAAACCGTGTTACCGGGAATTTTTTTTTTCTACATGAAAATTCTGTGATAATACACGTTGATGTTCTGCTCAGATGCTAGGATTTTAAAATACAAAAATCCTAGACTAATGCATCGGAATGCGTAGAAATCTTATGACACAAATGTAAGAGTCAAGTCAATCTTATATCGACATAAGCTGTACACTAAGTAAATATTCCACTGGCGTAAGATCTTGTCGCGGTACAAGGTTTCTCTCTATCTTTCTCTCTGAAAAAAGTGAGATGACAATATGTTTTATGTGAATGTTTTCGGCAGTGGAAACCCACGATTAATTGACATGTATAATTCAGGAGAAAATTGTTGAGATAGTGAAAAAGGAAATTAAAATCTTAGGCCATTTTAATACGATCCCTTGTATCGCAGACTTATGTCATTAGTAATTACGTGCACTAATGAACTTTCAATATTTAATATTTGTCTATTATGTTCCATTTGGATTAAGTGGCAATTAATATTCACACAGCTGAAAGCAGTTTAACTTTGTATTTTCATTATGTCTTTGTCGTGTCCGACCGCCTATTTAAAAAGAAGAAAAAGTATTTGGATACATTTTAATCTTTCTGATTATCATAATTTTTGTATTCCAAGGTTGAAGATCTCACGAAGCATGAGGTCTTCAAGATGATTCATAAAGATCAAAAGGAGGAAGCGGGTTTCATTAGCGTAGTTAGTTTCTAATAGTCCGCTTTTGTCACTAAACCAATGACTTTCATTATTGTTTTCATGTAGATTTTCACCTTCACATGTATTTTATAGACTTATGTACCATTTATTTATTTATTATTACCCGCCAGACCCAGACGGAGGGTAATTGGAGGGTTATTGTTTTCGCGCGTATTTATGTATATTCGTTTCATTGTAACCTCCACCAGCATAAACGGATTGACCGATTTTGATTGACTGAGATGTCATCAGATTCGCATTCTTCCTCGGAGTGTCATAGGCTATATGGTGAAGTGAGGAATGCTGAATGTAACAATGGGTTTTTTAATTAATTATAATTGTTGTTATTGCTTGTAATTTTAAATACTATTACATTTTTAATCTAATTTCACAGAAGTTAACCCGCAGTAGGTGTCCGTTCCCCCAAGACAGAAATATAATTTCATCAGACAAGGACACGACGCACAGGCACAATTCACAAGTTGTGCCCGTACACGGAGCGATAACTGCGTTGATACTTTATTATTTTGTATACGTAGTTTTGTACAACAAGTCTTTTTATTATTGATATATTGAACCAAAATTATTCAAATTAGTTGCATGATTTCTTTCTGCTAGGAGCCCTGCAGCTGCTTATTTTTTTAGTTAAATATAGACAATAATAGTAGACAATAGTATATCTTTATATGTAACACGAGTCTAACCGTCAATCGCGCGTGTGTTCAGTGCGTGATCAGATACGTTATGGAGGCTCACTCAGCCCGCAACACTACGATTGCCTCGCCACCACGCGCGCCGCCTCACAATCAACGGACAAAATATAATTATTTCCACTTGGACAATTATATCACGTGAAAGGAATCTTTCAAATGTTTATTAACTAATAATACAAATGCGAACGTGAGTTTGTTACGCTTTCACGTGTAAACTACTTAACTGATAATGATGAAATTTGCACAAATATTTTAAATAGTACAGGACATAGGACACTTTTTATAAAAACAATGTTATTGGCATATATGATCCTCCGACGAAGAGTTTGAGCAATTTGAATAGATCTCAACGACATCTGGCGGTCTAATAAGTAAATAGCGGCGGCGGTCAGTTCAATACCATACCATCGCACGTTTTGACATACGGCAGGTCTCCGTCTTTTCATAGTAGAGATACCGCGCGTTCGAACGAAGGGAATCGAATATTCGTTCATCGTGCGAACGGCAAAGGATTGGAACAAGTTGCCAGCGTCAGTGTTACAATCCGATTATGACGTGGGTACCTCCAAGAGAAGAGTGAATAGGCCGTTACTAAACTAGTGTGTACTATCTTTCGACCACATCATCTCTTATCATCAGGTGTTGTTGTTCAGAACCTTCGGTGCTTGCAACTATGCCGCAACAAGGATGACGACAGACTTGACGTCCTCGAAAATAGAAAACATATCCATTACTTAACTTGTCGTGGCAAAGAGAAAAATCATGAAAAAGATTCTGGACCCGATCCAGAGAGAAGATGGAAGATGCAAAGCCCGATTAAACCGAGAGGCTCGTAGGCGAACCGAATGTCATGGGAGAAGCTAAAGCCCAGAGACTTCGCTGGATAGCCCACTTACTTAGGATGGAAGAGGACCGTAACGTCAAGAGATTTCATCTCGGAACTCCGATGGCCCGTCGACCTCTCGGTCGGCCCAGATATCGCTGGAAAGACACAGTGGAACAGGACGTTCTCGAAATCCAAACAGGAGATGGTGCGAGACAGCCGGCGATCGCGCTCTCTTGTGTCGCAGGCCAAGACCCATTTTAACCGAGTCGGTAAGTATCCACTGCTTCAGACGTCATGGAGTGGGATAAATGATATTAAGACAATAAGACACTGTGTGTGAAAAAAATCGGTTTAATAAATCGTAAAGGGGACAGAATAAAAATGTCTCTGTATATAATTAATTAACGGCTGGTGATTTGAGGCCGCAGTGACCGCAGCTGCGCCCCGCGGGGCGAGGGGTGGGGGTTAACGCCTGCGGCTATTACGATGCTTGCCCTCTAAATAATTGATGATTTGCGACTCCACACCCACAAGTTAGGCTCGTTAAGACCGGCCCTTAGTTATCGAATGACGTTAATTAATGCTCGTTGTTAAGTACTGATGAATTGGCCTTGACGTACAATATATTAAGTGAACTTACCACCACTTAATTTATACTTTATTTTTTAGTTTATTCTTTTCGCTTCGGCTTCTTTTTAATTTTAAACAAATAAATTGTAAAATTGTCAAATTAAACGTTATGCATGAACCTCGGCTACCCTTCGCCTTCGAAATGACATTTGTAGTACATATAACAAGCTACCGCACGAGAACATTCGAGTTGAAATTATAAAATAGCATAAACGATACTAGCCGAAGTTTTTGAAGTTCTTGCACTATCTTTACACAAATAAGCCTAAGATCACATCCCTGCTATATGCGTATTGTACCTTTTAATAGTTTTCTTTTTTTAGTTAGTAATTTCCTTATATACTTATCGTATCTTTGGTACTCAAGTAAACATATCTTTGGTACAAAAGGGAACTCGTCTTTGGTACAAAAGGACTTATAATTGTTGCACCTAGTGTCCCGCTTACTTGTTTGCCTCCTTATTACACAAAAAACTTTTATTTATGAAGAGAAAATGAATGGATGGAAGCACGATCTGTCGGTCACGTAGGAGCACAATTAGCTGAGGGCGCGGAGGCACGCCGGCGGACGTGCGGCGACCCATGCGGCTCCTCAAATATACTAATGTGTGTGTTAATACACTGCTGTTTTAATGTCCTCTATTCTATAACTTCAATCATTTTATTTCTCCAACGCTTACAGAAAACTTACCAAATTAAATGTTTTGACTTTGCAATGGTACAGATAAAAGTGGTATAGACACGGCAAGGTTCCTTTCATGAAAAAGGCGAGCAAAAAGAAAGGATTTATACTTCTAGGAGTCGAGTAAGAGTTAAATACCGTCGTATAGAAAATTAAGC
This sequence comes from Papilio glaucus, assembly GCA_000931545.1. Taxonomy (NCBI): domain Eukaryota; kingdom Metazoa; phylum Arthropoda; class Insecta; order Lepidoptera; family Papilionidae; genus Papilio; species Papilio glaucus. The sequence goes on along the minus strand of JWHW01035106.1, from coordinate 12,240 downwards.
TATAAGTTAAAGCGTTGTTTTTTGTTAAAATGTCATTAAAGTTAGAGATGACAGTACCTGTACGTTTAAATTAGGGTTTCTGGATTCTCTACCTTTTTATTTCTTTAGGATTTCTTTAGTATCTTTAGAAATTTAGTTTTTTTTTTTTAAATAAAACATGATGTTATTTTTAAATTATTACAAATTAGACTTACAGATGAGATAAATTAAATCAAATCTTTGTTACCATAAAATTGCACTTTAGGTCGCTATAAGAGTCAAGAGTATAGGTACTTATTTTTTTTATAATCGTTGATTCAGGTTCGTGTTTCTCGCTAATTTTCATTTCTGTAGATCCAGCGCCCTCTTCTGTCTTCATGGAATTCCGCCAGTATCTCTCCTGTGTCCGTTAGTAATGCATCACGTGTTACTCTTGTTGATTTCGAAACAATTGAAATTCGAAAAATTCAAATGAGAAGTCTGCATGCGGTAGACATTCAACATTACATTTACATCATCTTTCGAACTATTTTCTTTTTGCAAGCATCGTCTTAGCGATTTGATAACATTTTTTCTTAGATATTTGCATAATATAAAAAAAAATATTAAAAATACATCTGACGAAATGAATGAATTCAAAATTATTTGAGACACATCATTTTATACATAACTAAAACTTAAACAACGAAATATGAAAGTTAAAATATTTTTTGTTATTTAATTTAATTTTGATTAGCATTTGTATTCATAAATTCCTCGAGAATTCTCGAGCAGAAACCTTATTAAATATAATTTGTAAGGTTATTCAATCAGCTTAAAATGCAGTTCGGCACAATACAGCCACGAAGTAGTCGCTAGTGTAGTGCCGCAGACATCAGCTTGATTTACCTCGCGTCTGTACAAAGAAAGCAATTCGATTCGAAGCCGCTCTTTCGACTGTTGGCAGTTTATTTCCGAACGAACTATTCGAGCGAAGTTAAAGTTGTGCTTGTTGGTGACATCACTAGTCAACTATATCGATACTCAATTTTAGTGTTAATATTTTAAAAGGTACTTACGGGTACCAATATAATCAAGACTAAAGTCGATTACGTTTGCGTTAACTTGACCTTGTTCTTCAATAATATGTCGTGTACAATATATATAAAAATGTCTAGCTTCTCGATATATATCTACGTACATATAAATGACTAAATATATAACAATATTTACTTTGTTAATCATTTTTTAAATGACCCAAAATCCTTTACCGTGCTCGATTAAGTATTCTGCAATTTTAAATTCCTACGGTTGTATTAGGGCACCATGTTTCCGACGGTACATTGATTTACGGATTCTACGAACAAAGAGTAATTTTAAAAGGGACCAAAAGGATTTTCCACGTCCTCTGCTGTGTATATTTTTTTCGTTTTTGTTTATTAAATTAAACTTGATAGTATTAAGATTACATAATAAAATAAATGGTAAACCGATTAGTGTTATATAAATTTCCTGTCTTCATTACATAAATTGCTGCAAAATTAATTGCTATAAAATAAAATGAACAACATGAACTTATAAACAAAACCTATTTGCCTAAAATAAGAAGAAACAGTTCAAATTACATCGAATATAAATACTCTCTGTTTTACCGCTAAATCAGGTTCATGGATTTAAATAATACATTCATGATCAATAAACAGTGAAATTACGTAATATCTGAACTTAATTAAACCAAGAATACTAGAACTAGACTGCCGCTCGCATCTCTGGGCTGGAGCTCCCCAATACCATTTTCTTCCATTCGACCGCATACAATGGAGAGCGACTCAAATCTTAAACGATCGA
>JWHW01035106.1:0-10409 GCA_000931545.1 Papilio glaucus | reverse complement strand
GCGAAGAAACGTCGCGTATCTTTGCATTTTTTACCGAATATACCATGAGGAGTGTTCCGAAGACCTATTTCGCGGTATTTTTTGCAGAGAATAATGAATCTAGAATTTAGAATGATCTCCAGCGGTATTTCCAAAGCAATTACGGGCGCTTCTTAAGGTATTTCCTAAAACGCCGGCACCACATCTGCAGTACCGCTGCAGTTTCTCTGGTGTTGCAGATGTTCATGGGCGTCAGTGATCATCAGACTAGGAAGTTGATTTTTGAGTAAGTCCACTCGACTTTCTTACTCGCAAACTAGAAAATACGATTCATTTTTATGCTATTTTTGAGATTAAGCCATATAAAATTAACAAAAGATTGTTAACCATTCGATGCTAACAGTTCAAAAACCCTATCCTACGCATTGAAAATATTTAATTTGTATCACCTCAGTGTTCCTTGCACTAGCAGCAAATATTGACCACATGTTTTCGATTTCGACAACTCTTTTTCAAAAATAGATCCCCAGATCGTCCACCGATCTTGAGAGAGTCCTACTTAGAGTACATCAGTCATTTATTGATAATTAAATAGTCAAGAAAAGATTATGTCGAAAATGTTTTTCTACAAACATTTTTAATGTATACACGATTTTCTGGTTGTCATCTCCAGTGTTTGGGAAAACTTTTGCCTCTACATTTGTAAAGCAGCGAGCGAAACTTATTAGTTGCTTGTAGTTAAAATTCCAGAGAAGTCAATATATACAAATTATTTGTATTTATTACTTTAAATGCAACTAAAACTTAGCAAGTTTCCCTTTAACACCGCGTGGTTTCGTCAATTGTGGACGAAATATCACCAATCCCAATAAATATAATTAATATTATTCACAATTTTATATTGTAGCGGGTGTGAAGTGAAAAAGACTTTAAAAATGTCAAAGATTTATTTCACAGAACAGAGAACAAGTTAGCAACTAATAACACTAACAAAAAACATACAACTGACCCGTCCCACAAAGGTTGCAGTCAGAAGCAAGAAGTTGGCAGTCAATTAGTATTAAATATTAGTATTAGTCAACTATGAGTATTACCTTGATATCGAGTGAACAATCCCACAAGATCTATCATCAAACATCGTCGATTCCTTGAAGTTTATAAAAGCAAGCAATTTCTGGTAGAAAAAATAAATTAAATATTCACACGGTCACTTAATCAGCTTTTATTTCTATTTATGTGAAAATAAAACGAGTTACAGAAAAATTATTCTGTCAAGTTTCGAGATAAAGTAGCCAAGAGCGATAGAAATAAGATAACGCTATGAAGGGGATATTACTGTGAAAGATTCTTCAATAAATTTCCCCCGAAGGCGCCAGTGAAATAAGAAAGGGAAGCCATTACTTATCAGCGCAAGCACAATTTGAAAAAGGAACTGTGTTAGATAATTATGTAATTGCTAGATTCAGTCCTAATATCCTTGAGGACTACGATCGGTTTTTCCTTTTCATTGCTACTGATGGGATGAAAAATATTCTTCAGCTATGGCTTGGATAGACTACGAAAAAGAACCTCTATATTTGTTGTATCCATAAATTGCGAATAGGCCAAATGTAAATTGAGAATAGGCCACATGTAAATTATTTATTAAGGAACTAACGATACTTTTTGTGCAATGTTTCGGAACGGATCTTCCATGAAAAGACTACCATTTAACAGTGGTAGAGCACGCAACAACAACATCTGTTGCATGAATGGGCCGGCTCGACCGGTGAAATATCACGACCTCACAGAAAATAGGCGTGAAGCAGAAGTACTCTGCGTTTCGTCTGATGAATGAGGTTCCGGAGGCTTAATTTCAGTCCTTTTCCTCTTCCTATCCTTTCCTCATAAGGATAGGATGGGAACGGGAAGAGGATTGGACAGGGAGAGGGTTAACGGAGAATAGGAAATATCCTTATTCCTGTCTATTCCCTCCTCCTTCCATTAAAGGTAAGCAACGCACCTGCAACACATTTGCTTGTTGCGGATGTCCAAGGGATGTCCATGTTCACTTAACATCAGGTGATACGCTTGCTCGTTTGCCACTTTCTTCCATAAAAAAAGAGGTTTCATTCTACTTTCAAAATTAAATTACGAATATAATACAAATAAAGGAATTCTAAAACTTTGAACCGTACATCTTTATAATTATTCTTTTATATTTAATTGCTAAGCTCCTGATAAATTAATTTAAAACAATAAACACATTACCGGCTTATAATCCTTTTGGTCTGTGAAAAGTCTTTTGTCCGCGACAAGCTAAAATTAAGGCTGTCGGGGACACGGCGCGCTTATTGTTCGCATCTGAAATTAAGTGACTTCAGCGAGCACCTTCACAAGTTCTTGTTTAACTTATTTTTTGGTCATAATTATTTTAATCCTATTTTATTGCATTCTGTACCGCACCGTTGAGCTTTGTTAATATCTAATCTAAATCATAAATCTTGATATAAATATGTGAAGCGAAAACTTCTGTGCAATAATTAAAGTTATTATGGATGAAGAAAGCTGTAGAGCGATATTATTATTCGAGATGTATTACAAATATAGTAAATAAAATAAAACATAAATTATTTTACTTTCATAAAAGATCATGAAAATTAGTCGAATATCAACCAATAGCCTATTACTAGTATTCAATAAATAGGTATTCTCGCGATACTAATATTTGAATAAAATAAAATACACCAGTATCCCAGATGGGTAGACAGAGATCAAGGATTTTCACCTTGAAAGGACCTGCAATTGCGAAAAAAGTTGTTATTATAATTTTATAAAATACCATGGCAAGAGATTAGGTTATATTTTTTTTCCCTCGGGAAATTTTTCGGGATAAATGTACCCTATCCGTTTCTGTATCCTAATAATTTGTTGATCAACTGTTTATAAAACGGCTTTACTCATGTTCCCGTACACCGGTATTAGTACCGACAAGTTTCGGACCTGTCGGAGGTCCTTCTTCAGGGTGAGGGAGGGATTAATTCGCGGTCACGCCACGCCTTCTACTCACGAACGTGAGCAAAGCCGTTTTATAAACAGTTAATTATTAATGTTTCACGAAGGTTTTAATAATTTTATGATGTCGTTTGAGTCGTTAACGCGTTTAAGCGTAGCAAACAAACAAACAATTTACATTCGAATTTTTAATAATAAAAGGGCTATGAGTAGTCCTTTTGAGATTAGAAATCTACCTCCTATACTTTTATTTTTAAGTTTGCAAATTTATGTTTCTTTTAAAAATAAAAAAGAGCAGAACTCCTTGCAAATATTTCATTCTCAGTGAACCCGCGCTATGGACTTTTACCGAATCGTATATTTTTAAGAGCTTCATTCCTCTTGTTTAATTCCATTTTAAAAGTTTCCGCCGGCAACTTGGGCGATAATTTTGAGAAGTTCTCCGCTCATACTTTGTTACTTTGTAATTTACGTCTGGCTTTCGTAATTGTTTCATACTTCTAGAAACGAGTTATTTATAATGGCATCTCGTTTTATCTCAGCTCGAAATCATAAAAGTATTTTACTAATATTTCCGCATTGAAGTTCCTCTATTTGTTAGTCAAATAGCTAGAATAACATAGTTTCTTTTAATTATTATGTTTTAAAGCAGAAGGGGGTAAACGAGCAAGCCATTAACCCTATACCAAGTGACTGCTACCCCTAGGCATCCGCAACAAGCTAATGAATTTGAGATGCGTTGCCTACCTTTAATAGAGGAGTAGAAAAAGGTTATTTTTTCTCCTTTTCCTATCTATCCCTTCCCTCTTCAAATCCTCAATCGTGATGGTGTTTCGATGTCTTCGTATTACAGTTGTGTTTTTATGTTTGAATACGAGTTGGAGTAGTTTCTTCTTGTAAGTTAACATTATACCTACCTAACTCCCACAGAAGTGAAAATTGAAGACGAAAAAATTTCTCAATTTGATTTATAATCACACTTATATATTACATAATGTAATCACACTTAAATATACATACATGAATTGAATCCCACATAGCCACGAAAGGGAGAGGAGCGCAGCATTTGGAAATTAACTTAAAAGTTTGACCTTTGACCCTTCAATGGTGAGCAAAGCAGCGCTCCGCTGGCAATTGTTGCTGCTTACATTTACTTGAAAAGTTGTATTTAATGTTCTTAGGAACTACATTTTGTTGGTGACTGTAGCCTGTTGATTTAGCAGCACCAATGGTGTGCAGTCAGCGACGATACGTATTGTACATGCACCTAAGAAAAAGAGGCAATCCGCTAGTTTCAGCGTCGTACAGCGTTATCTTTATCACACACTACTTCCTATAACTTGTTTCACAGCAATATGGTATTTTTGTAATCACACGTTTTTACTATAAAATTCGTAAATTCCTAATATTTTCGAAAAACAACTTTTGCTTGTAACATTACCTATTCACGTTACACAATTTCACTTCACTTTATCTTACGATTTCCACAAAGTTACAACATTTCCGATCAAGGTATAAAAAGTGTAATGGCCTCTAAGTATGGTAAATGACGTTTGTTTGTTTACAAAAATTCTATTTTATCTTGATATTAAACAAGCTATATGTTACTTTTGCGTGCTTTGTGCAAGAATCTTCAATACCTACGAGAATAGTTTATGTAGCTTCAATGCCTTCGATTGAACGCTTGTATATATGTATTGTTATTCAATCAATAAAATAAGTCATTAAGACACAATACATAATGGATTAGCAGATTAGCGGTGAGCTTTTAAAGGATAATGTATCATTTTATGTCTTTGTACGTTATACATGTATGTAAATGAGCAGAGTGTTGTATCGTGAACATATAATAATTGATTTATTTACTAAACACATTTAATAATGTTCAAGAAGCCGTAATACATTTACTACTGTTGTTATTAGCAATGGATAACTAACTGATGTTGACATCAGCATACACGCTGTCTATTACCGACGTATGCGATGAGTAATTTGATAAATTTTCATCGTGATAGGAAAGACCACGTCGTGGAGCTTTTAAAACAAAGAATTTTAATAGATAAATGGAACTGTCGTTTTTATTTTCTATATATCTATACATAGTGTAAAGCAAAGGTGCCTTTCGTGTTCACTGTTTATCCGCGGATTTATAAACGGTTTTTACTATCATGCAGGTAAATTATTCCAGATTCCTTATACGTTTAATACGTTCTAATTAAAATTGTATATACATAAATAAATACGATATATCGGAACCTAAAATAAGTCATGAGCAATTGCTGAACAAATATAATTTTACGGCATAATAACTTTGATATGTGCTACCTCTATGTTTGCAGGCTACGTTCATTCATAGCTCTCTGTCTGTACTGAATGACATCGGCATATTTACGCTGAGGTTTTCAGGTGCCCTCTCCACGCGCCGGAGTGACTAACGTGTTCGGTTCGTGTCATCCAACTTAATTAAGTTATTGATGACGGTTGTGAGTGAATTAAGTTAGCTTTGTTGTTATTGAAATATGGATTTTACTTAACCTCGTCACTTTGGGACATTGTAATGCAATATATGTAACCCTAACTTGATATTAAAAATGCTAATGTTCGATTGTTTGTTTGTTTATTAAGATTTAACGACTCTATCATTATGGAATTTGGCACACACATTGTATTTCTGGAAAGGATATAGGGTAGGTAAACTTTATGTTTTTTTATCTTTCTTAGAAACTATACATTTGCTTTCAATGGGAGTTGGTGTCAGGGGAGAGGGAGATACCCTTAACACTTACCTTACTAAGCTCACCCGGCTGGACCGATTTCGATAAAATTGTCAGGAAATCACCAGATTGGCCAAGCAGGTGATTATGAGAAGTTTGGTAGCGTTCGGAACAATAGTGCTACACGGGAGAAGCTAGGGTGAAATATTAGTTATATATAAGGATATATATTTGCCTAAATAGATATATGATATGATATCTAAATTTTGAGCTCCTAAAGCTATAAGATCGGTTCATTTAGTACCCCACTTTTAACTAAAAATTGATATTAAGTTGTAGTGTTGTTTGCTTAACGTAGGAATGTGTAATCACATGTATTGTGTAAGCGAATGTCACTCGCAAGAAACTCTCAGAGAAGTTCGTTGATTTTACAAGCTTTTATTTTTATTTATTAACATTGTAAAAGTTTTGCGCGCGCCCTAAAATTTTGCAACAAATTTTAAGGTGTTCTTACTTTGTAATTTACCTCTGACCCTTTTAACGTTCTGTACAATGAATTTAGTTAGAATGAGCTTTAATAAAATTATATAGAATATAGAATGGGCTTAAATATAGTTTAATACATTTTTATTTTAATAATGTATAAAATAATGTTAACCAGGGATCGGTAATGGTAATTGCCCTTGCACCTGATCACTTTACACAATGTATGTAATTAGCTAATGTATTTTAAATGTGGAGTTCTTTTATGGATTGTTCCATTTGCAGGGAGAGCCAAAATTGTAACTTCAAAAATCAAGTCAAAATTTCATCAGTTAAGTTACTTCAAAACTTAACTTTTCAACTAATCGCTTAAAATAAAAATAAATTTGCGCTCATGCCCTTAACCCAGAGTAGGTAGATATTATGGATTTCCATTTGGCGCGATCCTGGCACAACACTCTCGCTTCTTCTACATCCATACAACTAAGCATACATCGTCGATTACGGGTGATCCTTATATCACCCTACTTCTTTATTATGTCACTAATCTGATAGAAATGAGTTGTCTTTGAACGTCCCCCGCAATTCGCTTTTGAAAATAATCTAATCATCAAAAATGTCTTCGTCATAAATACTAATGAAAACGTAACGTACACTTCAGCGTTTACCTTTCTAAAAGCGTTCCTTGTTTCACCTTCCGCTGTTGTCACTTGTTAAAAAGACGTGAACACGTGCCCTGAATATAAACCGCCGGGTTTGTGAGATAGTGGGTCGTGCATCGCTCTGAACTTAACTAGCTGTCGGCTCAGCTTGAGGCCAACAAATTGCACAGGTACGTTAAAATACCGAATAAATATGAACAATCCGGATCTGGAGGAATCAGAGACTTATTTTGGTTATCTTACGTATCTACTTAAGACCTTGTATTGGACCTTGGTAAAAGAATTGGAACTGATTATACACAGAATTGAATTACAAATATTTACAAGGAAAATAAGAAAAGAACGCATGTGAAGCCGTGAATAACAGCTAGGAGGTAGTATAAATAAAAGAAATTGGTAATTTGTGTTAATCCTCGGGGAATCGTTTGGTGATAAACATATTTCGGGTGATGATAATGACAGTTAATGAAAGTTGATACTATGGACATAGTTTTATAATGTTTTGCAACGAAAACAATTTCGATGGTATAGCAGGGTAAAAAGGGGATCCTGAATTGACCGCAGCACGTCTCGACCATTTGTTTTCGTGCGAACTCCTCAACGAAATCCCCTGTGAAATTGTCGGTTGCTTTCCTTCGCTTTTTTATTGCGGCCTGGTTACGATGGTCGGCGAACCCTAATACTTTTTCCATGTTAGTGCTAAGGCAGGCGAAAATAAGGAATAAAAACTATAACTTTGTGGATCGGTTATATAAATAATTTACTTAATTATTGATTTTGGATTTGATTTAATACTTTAACTAGCTGCCCGTTCTCCGCTGTCTCACATCCTTCTCGTTGAGCGTTTTCTTTCTACTCGGCTTCTTTCTTTTAGCTATTTATCTATCCTTTTTACATCATTCGGCATAGGTGCTTGCTGTTATTGTCCTTGAAACACTTTTGACCGGTGATTTTGTATGAGTATAACATATTATAGTATAAAATATCATTTAATTAGGTACTTTGTTTTCCTTTGCTTAAGAACCTTCTAGTAAATTAAGGGTAGCGACAAATACTGAGCCAAATAACCAAACTCAAGTAATAAATTGAGTCCCCCTCTTGACATCTTGCGCGAGAGAGGGGCTCCCTTTTCGAATCTGAAATGTTCAGGAAGATTGGCTTTACAATAAAATAGTTATAGTGTTTTTTTTCCTTAGTAATTTGTAAAATCATATAAACATTTTACAGTGACCTCCTTTGCTTTTTCTTACATTAATTATAAGGTTTCTCATGTTTGCTATTAAATCACGTCAGGCATTCTTGGACCTTTTGTGATTTGGTATAAAGATAAATTTCGATGTTTCTTAAAATAACTGAAGCTTACCCGAATATCAATTTACAGCAATTCTTTTTCATTCAATTGAGAGCATCCGCTGATCTGTCTTTTCCTATGACAAATGACATCGTCCACCAATATGTGATTTTAATATTTTTAATATTCGCACAGATGATAAATTGTTATATAAAGTGTTTTATAAATTGTCACAGGACAGTAAAGTGTTTTCAGTCTTCAAGAATCTGTGTATGAATAAAATTTCGAGTCTCTTTTTAAGAATATTGGTATGTGAAAGATTTGGTTTCATAAAGTTTTTTTACGGAAATGTGCCCAAAATGAAAATATATGTATATAAATAATACTAGTCACCCACCCTGGCTTCGCACAGATAGCACTAATTATGTTAAACCGGTCGCTGCCTCGCTTACAGGATCACTCGTTAGGCCATTTCCATAAACATTAGTAGTAACATTTCCTGTGAATTTCATCCAAATCAAACCGTTTCAGAATCTAGAGGGATCATACCCCCTACAACAAGTGATCGTTTCCCATAGGCTAATGAGTTGCAGATGCCTGCCTACCTTTAATGGACAGAGGAGGGGATAAACAGAAAATAGCTATTTCCCTTTCCTATTCATCCCCTCCACCATCAAGTCCTCTTCACCATCCCATCCTTGTCTTGAAGGATGGGAAGGGGAAGAGATTCTGTTAATGTCAAGTTTACAACGAAAACTTTGTGGTAGTAAATTATATTATACATATATACATATGTATGTGGAGAAAGGTTGCTCGTCGGTCACTTATTTGTTAGATAATTGTCCTATAGCTATTTATACATAATAAAGACAAGTAATATTCTGTAACTTTTTGAACTTGGCAATTTTTCATAAAAATGCTTACAGGTCAGATTTTTCTATCAGGACCCCGTATGAATATTTTAAGATGCTTGCCTCATCGAATATGTATTTTCATTTTTGCCCTTCGCCTCTTACGATGTATCGATTTAGCATCACTTTCTCAAACCTTTTACGATATCCCGCTAAGAGCCTAACATAACGTTGTTATATATTCTAATATATCTATACTTAATATTATAAAGAGGAATGATTTGATTGTTTGTTTGCATTCAATAAGCTCTGAAACTACTGGACCGATTTGAAAAATTCTTTCATCATTAGAATCCTACATTATTTCATATTATATTTTTTGTTAAATTCCCGTGTGAAGCCGGGCGGGCCGCAAGTGTTACAAAAAAAAACTAATACTCACGCCCATATTCTGTAGGTATTTTCATTTTGCACGGTCCTGGCACACCTCAAACGCTTTACTTACCGTCAAACATTTACGCATACAAAAACTACACAATAACACGATAAAACTATTAAAATAAATCGCCTGACATACCATTGAAGTTTAGGTATACTTCAAAGATTAACAAAATACAGAGAGACAATTTAAGCTTTGGCTCAAAACAACTCGACCACAAATGAATTACAATATTCATTTGTGGTCGAGTTGTTTTGAGCCAAAAGTTGTTTTGTAAGAAGAAATGTTAATTTGTCGTTACATATGTAAGACTTGTGGCTGCACTTGACGTGTCTACGGCGAAGTGAACGTACCACGTCCTCTAAATTGGAATTTCGACATAGACGACGACATTCGTTGGTCACTTTGTTCACAGAAGTTGTTTTTAAGTATCTAAAATCTTAACTAATTATATAAATGCGAATGTGAGTCTGTGCCTTTGGTACGCTTTCACTTTAACGATTCAACTGATCATCATGAAATTTTAAACACACATTGTTAGGGGTACAGAAAATGACATGGGGTTAGCTTTTATCCCGAAAAATGTAACCTACTATCGGCTGCGACAGTAAATCAGTATGACTTGACAATAACAACTACCTGACATTTTGTAATGGCGACCTATAGCAACTTCTTGACATTTACCTATAATTCCAAACGAATGCTTGCAAAGTCGCGGGCACCATTAGTATTAGATAAATTGGTTATCAAATCTATGGTTCCAATGTGTAGTGTATTAGTCCTGAGGCGAGAAATGACACAACGTTTTGGTAGCACAGTTTAATCCGGACTGAATCATTATTTACAAGGAGCTTACGGTAATCCTAAAACATTTTGATGTACCTTCATACATTACATCTCTCCTCACTTAATTCTAAATATAATAAAGAGTATTTCTAATACTTAACTAAACCTAACCTAATATATCCTTAGAACTACACTTTAGCCTACATTTAC
>JWHW01035064.1:2092-23819 GCA_000931545.1 Papilio glaucus | reverse complement strand
TGATCCTCCTTGTGTAAAAACTTAAAAGTCCAGGTCCAGTGCTGTTATCAACTTCATTCTGACATTTGTCACAGATTAATTATGATGTTTTTTTTTAAATATAATGTTTTTTTTTAAAATAATACTGTATTAATAACATGTACAATACAATTTTGCTAGCATCCAAACAAAATCTAGCCTTTATCTTAAATGGGATTGGAGGTTATCGACGTAGTCTACCTGACAGGTATCCTTGCCGCCCTCCCTAGTGCCGCCGCAGATCTGGCTGTCGCCGGAGGGTCCGTTGGGAAGCTTCCGGGACTTGCCGAGCACGCTGTAGCACTCCGCTATGTCCCATACTTGTAAGGAAACACTGCGAAGCTCTTTGGATTGATCACCACCTGGAACGGGAGTAGGAATTACTTTCGTCTTATCTACATTCATCTTCATGCCTTTACCTTCTAATGAATCATTCACTACATTCAGCATAAGTTGTAAGTCCTCCGCCGATGACGCAAACACGATATGGTCATCGGCGTATAAGAGACATTTTACAACTAGCTCACCCATTCTTAATCCACACTCTTCGTCTTTCAAAGCTTTCAAACAATCATCCATTAAGAGATTGAACAGTCACGGGGATGCCACACAGCCCTGTCTTACACCTTTATTGATGCTATTATGTATATAAGTGAATATATCATGACTAAAGTAAATAGGTGAACCTTCTTTATCTAGTGCCTCTTTAATGTTGAAGATTTATTAAATGCTGATTGATTGTTTGTTGCAGTTTAACTCTAAAACTACTGAACCGATTTTAAAAATTCTTTCACTAGTACACAGCTCTTCTATCAGGGAGTAACAGAGGCCATATTTTTTTTGTGTATCCGAATGAAGCTGGGGCGAATATACAAAATATGTCATACCAAACTCCGTTCTGCCCCAGCCGGTGGCGATGAAGGACTCGTTTGGTGCTGGCGGTACGCCGAGGCAAGCCGGTCTGATCACCTCGGAGAAACTGGAAATAAATTAATAGTTTAAAAAACACGCAGAGCTGTATTATATAAATTTTAAACTAGATGGCGCTATTCTTAATCGTATTTTTTTATCATCATATATTTTACAGTCTTGACTCAAAAATGTACTGTCATCAACAAGAGAAAATTATATTGAAAGGTTACTTTTTACAAATAGAAGCTAATAATTCGAAAACATTAAGAATGGTAATGAGCTTAAAATGAGAAAAGTATTTTGTTATGCAGTGTACTGCTGACTGATTATTATAGAAAAGTCACTAACGTGACTGCAGACGCCATCTTGACCAGAGCGATGTCGTAGTAAGCTTTCGGAAGCTTGTACTTGGGATGCCGTATGACTACGGATATCTTCATCACCACCGCATTGTGATCATCTAGGACGGAAGAACCCAGCTGTACCGCTCTTGGTGTGCCCCTGGAATCAAAATACAGGAAGACTGTGGTAGATTTTATCAAAAAATAGGATAGATCACAGAATAATAATAAAACACATTTATTATCTTTAGAACACACTATCATAGTTTTTTTAAAGTTTATTATAACTGTACTTCTCGGCAAAACTTATGATGGCTTCCAACCAAGCATGCGTTATGAAACCTATTTTCTCTTCCTGTTCTTTAACCCTTTAAACCATTGATATTTCATATTGGAATTAGATCTACCCATTGTCTCTCACTACCGTGTTTCAATTTGTTGCCCGCGCCATCTATTGGTTCAGCTATATGTTTATGATTTATATAAAATTTACACGTACATAACGATACTGTTGTCTTTCTCGTCGTAAGCGCAGTGAGCTGCAGTCAAAACGAACCGGTCACTGATCAGAGACCCGCCACATCGCCACGCATAGCCGTCTAACTGGAATACGTCAATATATTGAGGTGAATAACTTTGAGAAGTCTGGTTTATAAATTTGTTCGGGTTATACTGTATGAGTACAATATATACTAAGTAAGTGTTAAATACCAATAGCAAATATCTATATATATAATAAAAATGTAACTGATCACTGTCTGTACATGGAAGATATTAGAGAAAAACTATTATCGGGGGCCTTTATAAACGCAATAGAACCCAAAACAATGATTATTAGATTTTTTGTCTGTTTGTCAGTGCATTTGTTACCGCTAATCTCAGAAACGGCTTAACCGATTTGGGAGCGATTTTCACTAATGTATTGTGGTAAGCTTCACTTAACATTTAGTATTTGTTTTATCTCTATCGGTATATAAATAAAAAAGTTATATCAAATTAAAGAACCATGTGAAACATTACTTCGATAAAAATGATATAAAATAGAGTACTATTAAGTAGGTAATATAATTTCGTTTATGTAAAATTGCTGGGCGGGTGAAACCGCGGGGCACAGATAGTATTTACATAAAGTCAATAAGTAGAATAAATACTGTTGTTTCAACTGTCTAACTATCACGGTTCATGAGATACAGCCTGGTGACAGACGGACTGACAGCGGAGTTTTAGTAATTGAGTCCCGTTCTACCCTTTGTGTAAGGAACCCTAAAAAGAAGGCGAAAAGTGTGGCTTAGTGTGTTAAAAGAATGTGGTGACTGAAATTGAAAAAGGTATTATTATATACTGATATTAGTCGATGGATCGGGCGTATTGAAGTGAGGAAGTAGGATGGACGAAGAGAGATTGACAAGTTTAATTTATACAGCAAAAGTGAGTGGCAGTTAGTAGCGGACGTGACGTGGATGTGCGTGTGTATGATTTATATATAAGGGACCACACGTCACAGAGCAATGATGGGTGGTCAGTCTTAACTTTCCTGTGTCGGAAAAATTATATACAGCGAATAACTCACATTTAACTTCGGCCAACCGATCAGCGCCATGTGCGGGAACTCCTTAATAGAGACAACCTTGCCCCCCACAATGAGAGGTATGTTTGAAGGCGCGCAGGATGTCACGTTTATCTGCAGAGGCTCCGGAGACGGCACCAGGGGTATTGCCTGAAGCTGCTTCGTATATATCTTCTTGTATTTGCTACACACTGCAATTGATTATTTTTTAATAGGAGAAGATGGCAACCGAGATGCGTTGCCTACCTTTAATAGATAGAGGGGATAGACAGTTAAAGAGATATTTCCTTCTCCTATTCATCCTCTTCCCATCCTATCCTTTGTAGGAAAAGATGGGAAGGGTAAGAGGACTGACATCGGGCTAGGCACCTCACTTATCAGACGAAACGCAGAAACATAAGATACTTCTACTTGGCGCGTGTCTTGAGGTCGTGGTATTTCACCGGTCGAGCTGGCCACGTGCAACAGATGTTGGGAGCTCTACCACTGTTAGAAGGATAAGGAAAGGTTAAGAATCAAATCCGATGATGAAATCAACGTTTAATTTTTGTCATCATCATAGCCCAAGAGCCGGCGTCGGTTTCACCTTCGTCATTTTATAAAACTTGTCAGTTTCTCGGTGATTTTCTGTTCTGTGAATTTTGGATCACGGTACCTTTGAGAGATATCAAACCGAAATTTGAAAAATGACGCAGGTGAGATTGAAGGCGGCTCCTGCTCTATCACCAGCATTATTAAAAACTTTGATCTTTCCATGGATCACGATGATCTATCACTTGTCTGATCCTACAGTACCTCACTCAGCAGACAAAACGCAAAGATCTTAATATACCTTGACCGTATTGTTCTCTCTAAGTTTGTCAAGTTAGCCCATTAAAGTAACAATTGACTTCATGGTGGTGACAAAGAATTTAAGAAACTTACTCTTTTCTGATATGTCAATATAACGTAGTCTTTCCACTGCGCTCATTGTGTCTTCTCCTGGAACTGTGATCAATTCTGGTGGGACTCGTGTGTCCTTTGGTAATAGATGTATAGGTTTTAAAGTCGTGGTTCTTCTGGAGGGCGGTCTATTGGTTATCGGTGGTCTTTTATCATCGACAACAGCTGGTCTCACTCCTGGTCTATTATAGAACGGATTCTGTGTTGTTAACGCGTAGTTGTTTTTAGATCCACTGTTGTTGTAGATAGATTGACTGTTCTGACTGTTGCGGTTGTTGGACGGTCGATTGTTGTTATTGTTGGAAGGTTGATTGTTGTTATGGTTGGAGGCTTGATTGTCGTTATTGTCGTAGAATTGAATGTTTCCGTTGTTTGAGAATTGATTATTGTGATTGTTGGAGGATTGACTGTCGCGGTTGTTGGAGAATCGACTGTTTTGATTGTTAGGGGGTTGTCTGTTGTGATTATTGGAGCTTTGATTGTTTTGATTATTGAATGCTTGTCTATTATAACTGTTAGTAGATTGACTGCTGTAGTTTGGTCTCGTTGTACTGCTCTCATAGGTTTTTGTTGTTCGATTTGTGAACTTGTCTTCACTGTGTTTTCTTTTTTCGTTGTTGAAGTCATTTATCACAAGTAGAGCTTCATTGTAATTATTTCTAGAAGATGAACTCCCTCTAGCAGTTTCTTTCGAACTGCTGGGAATTTCTCTGGCTGTATATCTAGAATTACCTCTAGAGTTAGTCAATTTAGTATTTTGATCGTCATTTCTGTGACTAGAATTTTTATTTGTGTGTGCGGGTTTGGATGTGGACGTTAAAAGCAAACCTTGTGCTATTGGTTGTCTCTCTTTTTTCCTTGCATCATCCCTTAAGTAACTCTCTAGCGTGGAGATCGCGGCTGGTATTTTTCTTCTTTCTTTCTTCTCTTCTGTTCTTTGGCTTTGATGCTGTGATGTCTGGTGTCTATTAGATGCTTTCGGTCTTTTTGTTGTGAATAGACTATCGTAGGTGGGGAAATCACCAAATGATGGGAAAGGCTTGACGATAGGCTGCAAAGCTTCTAAGAATTCTGAAAAAGAGAAATGTGAGATCATAGATCAATATGCAATTAAGACAGAAATGGAATTGGGCACATCATAACGCTGTGGCAGTAGCAGAGCTAGCAGCATGTATCAATGTGTGTTCTGTTATTTTGTATTAAATTATTCCTAAGTAATGTTATAATTGCGAATGTGTTTTTGTTTTTTTTAAACTCCTTAACGACTTAATTAACCATCATGAAAGCACACACATTGTCATGTATACAGAAAATGACATGGGCTACCTTTTATCCCGATGCTAAAGGTATTCCTGAGGTACACAAAACTTTCATTAACAGTATCGGTTGCCATGGTAACGTTGAATGTTTTGACAATAACAACTTTTTGAGATTATCTATAATGTATAGTTAATATACGCGGAATTATCTTATCTCTATGTATTTAAGTTTATAAGGATTAATACTGTGTCCATCTAAATGGTGTTTTAGATATATAATTGGTATAGTAAGCTATCCTTAAAAGATATACATATGTCATAGCGGACTTTTTTGTAGATCTTTTTAAGATACACAATTCCGTGGTACATTATTTTGATTTATCTCGTAAGGTTTAGCCAGCGTTTGCAATTTAAGCGCACAATAATATGATTTTTACGACATCACGTTACAAATCTTTGAAATTGTCTTCTTTTCTCTATTACAATATGCATGTATTATACATATTAACCTTCCTCTTGAATCACTCTGTCTATTGATGAAAACCGCATTAAGATCTGTTGCGTAGTTTGAAAGATATAAGCGAACATACAGCAGAAGCGACTTTGTTTTATACTATGTAAAGATTACTTATGATTTTTAAATGGTTACCATATAACTGTGCGTGGACTCCTGCACACAGTGCGATGTAAAGAACTGCTGCGAATGTGCTGCTCCGGGCCATATTATCATTTTACATATCTGGGAAAGAAAGAGACAAAACAATTATTTACAACCTATATATCCTTCTATCAACTATCTTTTTCCCTTTCACTTTGATTATAGAAACACATAGAACCTTTGGAAAATGTTGGGATACCTGGTACGACGCGTCGATCCTATAAACTTAATTATAGAAGGGAAAATAGAAGGGAAGAAGGGGAGGATCTTTTATGGAACAAACAAAACAGGAAGTAGACATCGTGTCTTATCATGAAGTCAAGAGGGAGGCATATTAAGGGAGGATTGGAGTTTGCCGACAAGAACATGATCTTCATACACCTGAACATATATTTATAAATAATATTTGAGAATAACTATTATTGGTGGCGTTTTTAAACGCAATAAAACCCAAAACAATCATTATTAGAATTTTTGTCTGTTTGTCTGTATGTTTGTTATCGCTAATCTCAGAAACGGCTTAACCGATTTGGGTTCAGTTTTCACTATTGTATTGTGGTAAGCTTCACTTGACATTTAGTGTTTGTTTTATCTCAATCGGTTTATAAATAAAAAAGTTATATCAATTTAACTGTGCTACAGCCATACTGTGTCGACCCCACATACGCGGGCAAAGGGCAGGGAGATGATGATGAGGTTACGGTAGTATTAAGTAGGTAATATCAATTCGTTTGAGTAACATTGCAGGGCGGGTGAAACCGCGGGGCACAGCTAGTAGTAAATATATTGAAGCGAAATACGTGGTAAAAGCTATTTAATTTATTTTTAAAAAGTTATAGTATATGGCAAGAAGCATTCCTTGTAAAATTTTCCATCAATAAATATAAATAAAACGATACGCTACCGTGGAATTGTAACCGCAAACGTTTACTTGAAATATTTGCATTTTAATAAACAAAAACAATGGATTTTCCAAACTAAATATAAACATAATTTAATCGTGCTGTTATATATCTCTACTAACTAATATTTTAAATGGTAACTTATGTTTGTTTAAACCGCTTTCAATGCACGAGTCAATCAATTGTCATGGAATTGTGCACACATATAATCGATAAAACTGTGTTTAAAAAAGTCGTATACATTGTTTCATAGCAAGATATGATTGTTGTAAACAAACAAATGTCACTCACCATACACGGCGGCCATTACACGTTTTATGCTTTCATCGGAAATGTTGTAATTATGTGTAAATGGAATGAGATAAAGTGAAGTGAAATATGAGAAAAAGTTGTTTTTCTAAAACATTTTAGAATTTACAAATCTTAACGTAAAAACATTTGTTTACAAAAATCACATCTTGCTATGAAACAAGGTTTCCGTTACCTAAAGCGTGTTTGTTGTTTCATTTTCCACTACTGCCACTAGATGGCGTTATTCTCAATTTTAAAACAGAACATTTTTTCTTAGCCTAATCCTGATAAGACAAAGGAGAGAAATGTATTGTCATCTATCATTTATCGGTCGATGGGACGCTAACAAGTTGTTGATAATTATATTGTAACATTCCGTTAAATAGATATATACGATACGTACCCACAGACTAAACTAATAGAAGCGTGTTGGAAGAAGACACAGGTTACAATCTATCCTGTAAAGATTTATCCCCGAGTCCGGCCCTACAAAAGAATTTTCCAGTTTTATGCTGGTGATCCTGTTAAGGATAAAACTGGAAAAACAAAAACTACACTTAGAAAAGTAATCAAATTATTGTATTTTCGATGTGCCTAAGTAAAGACATTAATGCGAGCGAAGCTGCGGGTAACAGTTAACCGATTTTAATATTTCTTTCACCAACAGGAGTAAAGGAAACTTCTTTAGCCGCGTTATAAGATATTTGTTATTATTTGTCGCGTGCAACATGCTTATTTAAATTTGAAATAGTTTCGACAAACATTTTTCATTTGTTTTTTTCTTATATTCAATTTTGAATTTTATTGTTAAGTCACAAGGGTTTACTTTTGTTGATTATTTATTTAATTTTTGAACGATTGCGCCTTCCCAACCGTATTGAGTTTTCACTTTTATCGGCGGTCTATGTTTTTATTTTTTACGTACATTTGAAATTAATACGATCGACGCCGGGCACAAATACTAGTTGTATTTGTATTCACGCTTCCTGGAAATAACATCCTGCGTAAGATATATTATCTGTGGTCAACAGAGGTCTGACATTTTAGACCTTGTTGATTCAGAATGCGTATCTGGTAATAAATAAAATGACATACCTATACACTCAAATACTGTACTTTTAAAATACGTTTTAAACAGTGTAGAGCCCGCAACAACATCTGTTGCACGTGGCCAGCTCGACCGAAATACCACGACCTCAAGACACGCGTCAAGTATGCAGCGTTTGCTGATGAGTCAGGTTCCAGTGCCAATCCTCTCCTCCTACCCATCCAAACCTATTTTCCTATCCCCTCCTCTGACCATTACACGTAGGCAACGCATCTCCAACTCCTGCTTCTTGCAGATGTATGGGTAGTGGTCACTTAATGTAAATATGTGCTCACGCCCGTAACCCAGAGGGGTAGGCAGAGATCATGGATTTCCATTTGTTGCGATCCTGGCACACCTCTCTCGCTTCTTCTACATTCATACATCTACGCATACAAGCTCGTCGGTTATGGGTGCTCCTTATATCAGCCTTTTTTAGTAAGTCACTAATCTGATCGATACATATAACTATAAAACTTTGAAAATATATCAGCAGGATAATTAATATACCGGAAGTTATGAATATTTTAACATTAATTAACCGGATGGTATTCACAGTTTGCTGTGTAGTTAAATACAGCGTCGCGATACTCGACTATCCCATCTGGCTGCAAGAATATTCCAGAGGGAATTACTCGATCGAATACGCGACAATTCTCTGACTCATTATAGCGAAAAAATCATTAACTTGTGATCCGACAAACATTGTTGTGAAGCACTACAACACCGTGGTAACCCTAACAATGCTCTGAGAACATTATTATATACTAGTGATGACCCCTGCTTCGCCCGTGTAGCTGTTCCGAAATCTATAGGGAATATACAAACACACATCGCCTTTTATATACGTAGATATGCACTTGTAAAAAACAAAAAAAAATGTATCCCACGGGAACCGTACATGTTTCCAGGATAAAAAAGTAGCCTATGTGCTATTCCAGACTATAATCTATCTCTGTGCCAAATTTCATCCAGATCCCTTCAGCCGTTTTTGCGTGAAAGAGTAACAAACATACATACAAACTTTCGCATTTATATTATTATATATTATAGATTTATGGGAATGTTTTCAGCATTGTGGACTCACGGTGAGCGTGTAATTGACACGAGATTTGTAAACTCGCCGGACGATTTGTTTTATTTTAATATCGTATTAAATAAATAAAATAAATAAATGATTATATTACAACAGGATAATGATTTAATGATTCACGTTATGATGTAATGAAAATAAAACGTGACTCCATCATCACAATATTATGATAATCATTTATAATTGAGGTTATATTAAACGTAAGTAATTTATATTACAACTTAACTAATATTATAAACGACAATTTAAAGCCACGTTTTCACTAAGCGACTGTTGAACTGACTGACCAAAGTCGCTTGCGACTGCTACCGGTCGCGGGTTAACGCAAGTCGTTGTGACGCACACGCAACCCCACGGCGACGTACCACTCACCACTGTGTAGTGTGTACAAGGAAAATGTCGAGCGACATTGTCTAAAGCCGCAAAGACATACCATGTCTATGTTGGGAGATATGTTGGGACATGTTCCTTAGTCAAAACGCGTCTTTTGTTAGTTGTTGTCATGTCTTAAGGCGGTCCAGCGATGCGTTAACAGTCGGAGTTAGGATAAGGCCTTGGTGGATCCAGGGTGGGGGGATTAAACCCCTCCCCAAAATCAGAATTCTTCGGTAACAAATTTTAAAATAAAGTTTTTAATTATTATTTTAATTACATTTTAAGGCAGCACCTACCTTATTCAAAACTAAATAAAATATTGTGTGCTTTTTAGTTAAGTAACCTTCAGGAGGTTCAAGCCCCCGAAATGGGGGTCAAGCCCCACAAATCTTAGATCCGTGTCGTCTAGGATAGAGGACAACACGAATGCTTGCGAAGCTGCGGGTCGACTCGTTTACGATAATTCAAACAGGTAACATAAATTTTACAGTGTTATTAACTTAAATAACTTTAAGTAAAATATGTTATATATTAATAACACATAGTGGTACTTATGTACTCGATAAGCAATGACATACATACCACATAAATATATGGGAATGCGTGTTGACGCAATTGAAAATGGACGCCTTCCTTTCAATCCAACCTTTAACTAGGATTGCCGGCAGAAATGAAAACTCAAAACGGGTGGCAAGGCTCGACAATAACTCAATAATAAATAATCAACAAAAATAAACCCTTGTGTCATAATTATAACATTTAAAATTGAATACACAGAAAATAAATGAAAAAAAATTCATCGGAACTGCTCCAACTTGCTTACGCGTGATTACATGCATGTTGTTTACGCGACCAAAGAAGTAGACCACTTCAAAAATATCGTCTAATGCGGCTAAAGAAGTTTTTACTTCGAATGGAACAGGAAGGTGTAAGAAGCTGCACAATTGTGCCAGGACCGCGCCAAATGGAAACCGCAATCGCTGTAGACTCCCTCTGGTTTAAAAGCGTGAATATCTTTAAAGAAGAATACTACGTTCCACACAAAGGAGAATCTCAGATTAAAACAATTGTTTATAAGAGAAAATTATTGCGGAAGTAATTTAACCTTTAAACTGGCTTTATGTGTGACATTTAACCGTAGTTTAACCGCAAGCTACAGAACCCTTCGGTTTAACTTCGAGGTGAACGTGATTCATTGATGAACCTTCCGGTAACGGATGAATTCTTTAAAAAGTCATCGGATTCATGTACAGATTTCAAGACAGTCTACTCGCTTATCGCTGTTTATCCTATCATATTTAACAGGATCTTAATGATTTGCGTTGTTTTTGATAATAACGCCATCTAGTTGGTAAAATTTTAAAAACAATGGATACTATATGTAATGGAACTTGCCTGGTTTTTTAATTTTTAAAACTATTAATTACAATGATAAATGAATGCGTATGCGTCTCGTCAGTAGTATAGCTACCACGTGCCTCGGACAAGTTGTCGGCCTTCTACTGTCACGGGAGTGACCATACGATGTCGAAATAAACCGGGACATAAGTTTTTTTATAGTAGAAGGTGGCAGACTAGTAAGCGGTTCACCCAATAACAAGTGACCGCTATCCATAGGCATCTATACATGCTGAGTTGCAGATTCGTTGCCTACCTTTATGGCTAGAATAGGGGATAACTAGAAATTAGTTATTTCCTTTTCCCTCCAACGTCACACCCTTTCCTTATTAATAGAGTGGGAAGAGGAAGGGGACTTAGGCCTCCGGCACCTCACTCAACGGAAACGCAGAATACTCTACTTCACGTCTGTCTTCTGAAGGTGCAACAGCTGTTGTTGTTGCTGGCTTTACCATTGTAAAAAAATAAGTGTACAAAGCAACCATTTTTATTAAAGTTATCAAGACTTACTTAAGCAAAACCGAGATTTAATAAAAAAATATTAGAATTTTAAAAGAGGAGACTAGCTAATTTATTTTTAAACGAACTTGTTTTGAACAAATCTGTGACATATTAGGGTTTACATTTAAAGTAAGGGTTTCATTGCATTATTCATTTATAATATCAAGGACTACCAGTGTTGCGTTAGCAAGGGACGTTCCAGGAGAACGATCTTCAAAGAGCTGGCTAGGCGGGGCTACGGATTTACCCGAGAGCGTTCCCGTAATCCAGATATAATGCATATTTGACCGCGCAATGGCGCATATTCGTCGGCATTTCCACACATTAAAAAAGGACGTCCCCGGATATCGATTATTTAGTGACACCACAAGGAGTACCCGAAATCTACCAGTATGTATGTAGAAGAAGCGTGAAAGTTTGCCAGGATCGTGCTAAATGAAAATTCATGATCTCTGCCTACCCCTCTGGGATACGGGCGTGAGTATATTTTAATCAGAGATTAAACGGTTAAATAGTTATATGGAGTAGAAGACATGTTTATAAATGTCCTTCAAACTAAACTTGTAGTATGGTAACCCTAGCATCGTATGGAATTTTTGCGAGGGTAACTAAATGCGTATCTTTTAATTAGGTTTTTTTGTTTGTCGTCACGGACTTTTCTTTTTTTTTGTCGACTATCGCAAAAAAGACGGCTGGAGCAAAAATATGTCTTCACTAATGAATGTGCCACCAACCGGCTGTGAATTACGTTACTTTATAACCGGACTAGGCACATTATAAGTTGTGATCCGAACGAATAATTCATAATTAGACATGTCATTTCTTGACAGTATTTAACAGTGGTAGAGCCTGCAACAACATCTGTTCCACGTGGCCGGCTCGACCGGTGAAATACCACGACCTCAAGACACGCGTCAAGTAGGAGTATTTTATCTGTGTTTCGTCTGATGAGTGAGGTGACGGAGACCCGGTGTCAGTCCTCTTCCACTTCCCTTCCATCCTTTGTAGGATACGATGGGATAGGGAAGAGAATTGGACGAGGGATAGGCTGAATAGGAGAAGGAAATATCTTATTTTCTGTCCTCTGTCCATTAAAGTTAAGCAACACATCTGCCGGATGCCTATGAGTAGCGGTCACTTAACATCAGGAGAACCGCTAGCTGGTTCTTTCATAAAATAGTCTATAAACTGTCGAAAACAAAGCGTCATATTGTGAACTGATATTTTGCTTGCTTTAACGTTTAAATTAGGTAAGGTTGGATATGATAGTAATTTCATTATATCTTAAATAGATTTGTTCACAATTGCTTGACAATTAATGATACACCTAGTCAGATTAAAAACCGACGAAGTTCCCAGTCGTTAGGTGACATACAATTTACAGTCGTCAATATGAAAAAAAAATGGATGACAGTTTAGTACGTCGATACCAATGTTTACTTAAGTTAATTGGGAATTAAGTATAAAAAGTATTTTAGGCATATCTTTTCGTGGAGTCATTTTGCTTAAGGGCTAGGTCATTGACATCATGATAAAAATCTCAAGTTATTTTAATAGAATTTAGGGTTTGTATACCATATGCCTGGTCAAAGTTGCGGGAGGCAGGATCTTTGTTGCGATAAATGAGGGAGGACTACAGCGGTAATACCCTATCTTTCCCCCAGAAGCAGACTATCTTTTTAGAATCCCCCAACTCCAAAACAAAAAAAAAGGTTTATAACACAAATGTGAACATACCCTTTATAGTTTGTTAGACATCAAGATAGAATTTTTGTCAAAAAACAAACGTCACATACCAAACATGGCGGCTATTAGTAAGGTTAGGTTCGTAGTCTAGGCAAGTAGTAGTTACTCAATAATCATATTACCTTAGAGTAATACTTGGGACTGCAGGTTCGATCTGTCAAAAATATTGCGCCATCTTTCTCAATCTCAATCTTTCCAAGAAAAAAATAAATGATCCTTTCGGTGAAATGTGATAAAAAACCGTTAATGACAAAGACCTTGTGAATCATTTCTTTGTCTTAAAAAAAAAAAACACCAATTCACAGTAAACTGAGATCATAACAAATAAATCAATAATAATGTTAGGTTGTTAAAAATACGCATGGTAGCAACAAATATGAGTACATTAAGGGAAGTCTGAAAGTAGCGCCGTAGAAAAATTAAGGAGAAAAAGCTTAGCATGGTATGGGCATGTAAGAAAATATGGATGGATTGCATGGAAGACGATTTTATTCAGATGGAAGTGCATTTTTTTTTATAAGAGAAGGGGGCAAACGTGCGGCGAGAAAACTGAGGTGATCAACGTCGCCCATGGACACCTGCAACACCAGAGGAACTGCAAATGCGTTGCCGGCCTTTAAGAAAAAGATAAAAAAAGATAAGCTCGCTTCTTGAAGGACCCTAAGTCGTACTGGTTTGGAAATACCGCCGAGGACAGATCGTTCCACAGCGCGGCTGTGCGTGGCCGAAAATTTCGCGAGAACCGCACTGTGGAGGAATGCCAGCCATCCATCAAACGCACTTGTTTAGAATGACTTATCTTTCAATGTTCCTAACCTGTGAGGCATATAGTATTGTATATTTTATTTTTATTTTATTTATAGTAAGCTTAAAAGGCCTAAGAGCTATTTTTTGTTCATTATTATAAAACCCGTAATCTAGTAAAATTTACCGGTAATCGTAAAGCAGGTACATCACTAATGTTTTTTTTTTAAATTTAATATTGTTGTCCTATTAAAATTATGCTTTTATTTTTCAACGTGTATCCGCCATTTTGATTTGTGTCTCCGTGATTAATGGCGTCCGACGCATGCGCAGAAGCGCGTAACGTTTTATTTATCAAGTTAGTTGTTGTTCCATTATTATAATGCAAAAAGTAAAATAATAATCGGGATATAGAATCAAAAATGCCTGTGTCCATCGATTTCCAAGTGTTTTTCTTACAATAATGGGGATATGCAATGTCAAAATATAAATACTGCTATTAAAATACATTTCCGATAATCTTTTAATTGGGATTGTTCTGGATTTGTGTCAAGTTAAGATATGAAAATTTTCTCTACTACATGTTTTCCAATTTTTGTTGGCCAAATACGTAACATATCTCTAGATGAATAAGCCGGGACAAAAGCGAAACTACCTTAAGTCGCCAATTGGCGACTTCATAATATCCCGCTGTCATTCGTTTCCCGCCACACGAATAGAAAATCTCTGTGTTGTAATTTAAAAAAATGACGGTTTATGCTAAAAACACCTCAATGAAAGATAATTGTACTAACATCACATTACACAAGTAATTAATAAATTTTATGATTTATTAATATTTTATACAGAACTAAATATAATTTAACAATAACAATGCGACGCCATGACATGATAAAAGTTGTTAGCTTGTTTGCGTAGATGTATGGATGTAGAAGCGAGAGAGGTGTGCCAGGATCGCTACAAATGGAAATCCAAAATCTCTGCCTACTCTTCTGGGTTACGGGCGTGACCGTATATGTGTATTTAAATAAATATTATTTTAAAAAACGTTAAATATTTTTTAAAAAACTTATATAGCATATTCGCCATTTTAGGGTATCGCCGATACGCCAGTAAACATTCGCGGTAAAAATCGACCATCACTTTTGAATGTTAAATTTTTACGGAACGCGGTATCTGGAGATTTAATCTATGATGTTTTCATTGTACTTGCCTGGTCGCATTAGCTTATTCATCCAAACATTACCACTGAATAACTTTAGTTGTATTAAAAATTAAATAGACAAAACATATAAACCACAACCACAATTACTAGTCTGAACATTAAACTTGTTTAAAACGCGTCATTGGAGTCTACAGACCATGTGTCATTCTATGGTAAGGGTTAAGTCCTGAGGCCATAGACAAAGTACCTTCGCTTCGAAGCGATTCTATAATGAACTTTGCTATCAACTTCAACTTTTGTTTATGGTAACCGAGTCACTTTTGAGTTGCCAACCATTACTGCCAATGACTTCTGAAAACAGCACAGTGTGTGGCGTGTTTGACCAGTAAAAATGGGTCCAAAACAGGGTCGTACATTGTGGTTTTGATGAAAACTTCGCTATCGATATTACAATCGCTAGCGAACGAATATCACTTGTCAAAATATGACACCTGTCAACATTTTTGTATGGACTGACGTTCGCTAACTATAGACCACGTGACATTTCGATAGCTTCTGTCAGTTCTATACATTTTTGGAAATGCTTCTACTTTTTAGGCGTTGTGAATGCTTAGTGGATCGCAGCGAATATGTTTTATGTAAATGTTTTCGGCAGTGTGAACCCACGATAAGACTAAACGCAGAACACTTCTACGTGGTATTTCATAGGTCGAGCCAGCCACGTGCAACAGATGTTATTTATTTATGTAGACAGAAAACAAATATTCTTTATAATATGAACTCAAACGTATATTCTGTATTTAAATTCTGTTACACCAAACAGTTTCCCGCGCAAACTCTAATCAACGGATGTCACTG
The DNA here is from genome assembly GCA_000931545.1 of Papilio glaucus. NCBI lineage: Eukaryota > Metazoa > Arthropoda > Insecta > Lepidoptera > Papilionidae > Papilio > Papilio glaucus. The sequence goes on along the minus strand of JWHW01035064.1, from coordinate 7,962 downwards.
AGGATCAATGTCAATGTATATTTATACATTTTAGATAACGCTTAATGATTTTTTGTCATTGTAAATAAAATAAAAATGATTTTTAAAAAATATAGATTATATTACACTCATTCAAAATCACCGGTCAAAAGTGTTCCAAAAAAAGTGTAAAAAAGAAGCGTAATTAAAATAATAAGAAAAAAGAGGACAGCTAGTGTTTGTCAAGTCAGCGTCAATGTAAACATATGACGTAAATTATAGAAAAAGCATTCTAATTAGGAAGCTTTCGAGTCTTCACTTTTCGACCGCTAATGGCTTATCTATTTTATATAATATTGACGCTTAATGATTTATAGTAACAATGCGGCAACACTATAGTGTTTGGTAAAACTCTAATTAACATTTTGGTAGTTTTTTAAAAATCTCTGTAATTTGTTGGTCACGTGACATTAGTCGAAACGCTTGCTTATTTGCCGCCTTATTACATTAAAAATAAAATAAAATATGTATTTTATCTTTATCTAAGGTAATAAATTCTCATTCATTTCGAAATACCTTTAAAAAAAGGTTATCGAAAATGTTAAAAAGATAAGAAATGACAAACAGGTATAAGCAGAATTCTTTGCCACAGATTCAAAATTAAAAATATCAATAATGTACATCGCAGACGTCCAATGTGAAAAGGTCTGATGCCATTTACATACCTACTAGTATATATGGATTTGTCTGTACGTTCAATTTTTTATGATTTAGTCACAAATTCTACCATTTTTAAAATTTTTGTCTGCCTGAATGTCCCGTTACAACGTAATTGCTTGTCGTATCGTCGATCGTAATGTAAATTGGTATATAGGAAGAAATGTCTAATAATTATTCCCAATATCGGTTGCCATGGCAATGTTACATTAAGTTATAATGTTTGTCACAACATTTTGACGCATATTACCAATAAATTCGATAAAAAATACATTATAAAAAAAAACGGAGAAACCGTGAGTTGCCTTTAATGGACAGAGGAGGGGAAAAGGATATTACCTATCTATCTCCTCCCCTATCAAGTCCTTTTCCTATCATTTTCTTATTAGAAAAGGGTTGGAATTGGAATTGGAGTAGAATTAGGTCTCCAGCACTTCACTCATCAGACGAAACGAATTTTAAAATTTCAGAGATTTCTGTTTCTGTTACGTAGGCGAATACGAAAACATATTTATTTTCTAAATTCCTCCCCTGCAGATCAGAAGTGGGAGGTAAACATTTGTAAGGAGAAATTAACCGAGCGAAGCCGGAAGCCTAGTATTATATACCTAAATCTTCCACATTAATCACTCTGTCTATAGATAATATTAGTATGAAAAATAATTTAGTTATGAGTTAAGTTTAAACAGACTTTCTTTAATATTGAGTAGTGATTCCAGAAACTGTTCACCCCGTTGGGGCTTACCCGAGTTGTTGTCGTTTTGTTTTTAATTTACCTTATATTTTGGAGGCGCGTTTAAAATATTCATGTTAAAATTAATGCCCCAATAATGTGGATTGTCGAGTTTTGCACCGAACTTGTTTTTTCGTTTAGCTTCGAATAAAATAATGACCGACAATAAAACTGGATAGAAATAATTATGCATACAAATTGTTTTGACGTTCTCGATTGTGCTCAAGACGGAGAGAGCTCGATATCGTAACGTCCACATAAACTTGACCCATAGAATCGCGAACGGCGACCTACTCGAGAGTTCAACCTAATTTGGATTTTACAGTATTCGTCCCAGTTTAAGTTTGGCAACAACATTATCTAAATTATAATCTAGGTCCTGATCAAATAACAGACGAGGGTATAAATTTTTTATGCCGTATTTTAGACTATTACGCTAGGTTTTTCTTTAAAGGACGGAATCCGGAACAAAGAAATTCAACCTGTCAAAAAATTATCAACTGCAGTTCATAAACCGTCGAAGACAAATCGTCACATTGTAAACAGATATTTCGTTTGCATTAGTATATTATAACATAATGTTTACATAAGTAATATCTTAAAAAGATGTTTAATTAAGGAATGATTCGTTAAGTTCACAATTCTTGATACTAGAGAACTTGTCGAGGGTGGGGATAGATAGGAAAAGGAAATCTCTTTATTTTCTGTTTGTCCCCGCCTCTGTCCATTAAAGATGGGCAACGTGTCTGCAACTCATTATGTTGTTGCAGAGGCCAATGAGTAGCGGTCACCAACCATGAGAACTGCTAGCTTGCTTACTAGCTATTTGCATTTAGAAAAAATACTGACAATAATGGTGGTAGGAATATATGTTTTTATTGTTAAAAACATATGATTATGTAGATTTTTTTTTAATTTAGGGATCTTGGAATGTAACACTACAATTCTATAATAATTACAATTCAATATTTAAGGCATGTATAGTGAATACAACCCTCGTGAATAAGGAGGTTTCACGGTATTTCAGTAGTAGTTTTAATATTAAGAATTGACAGATAACCTCAAACAAGGAGGTATTACATTTTTAATTTTGAGTCCGCAATTATTCCACTAAATGTTTTTTTTTTGGTACAAGAATATTGTAGAAGTCAGTTTGTAAAGTTTATCAAAGTATCATTAGGAAACAACAAAAAAAGACAACCTAATAAAAAACCGTTAAAAAACAAAACGTTCAACACTAGAAGTAACAAATAAAAAAAACTCACATATCTTCCATGTATTAAAATTCACTCAATTCAAAACAATATATAGATTAAAAATTATTATCCACTATTATAGTTAATTACACACTTAATTGGCAAATATAATTATTGTTTGTTATTTCTAAATCATCACTGATTGAAAACAATTTAAAAATACCAAATGCCGTACGCGACCACTGATTATAAAATTAAAAACAAAACAAAATCAAGATGGCGGATAAGACGTGTTGATTCGACGCGTTTGTAAATGATACTGAGATCGTTGAGTGGAAGCTAAAAACAAGTTTAAATGCGGAGCTATTATGGATGGCACACGTATTGTATAGTGAACTAGCGGTCCGCCCCAGGTTCGCACGTGTATTTAACAAAAAAGTAAAAAATTTATTAGTAGTTATTGTGACATAACTGTAATAGTTAGACATATGGTATCGCTGACTTTTTTGTAGATATTGTAGTCCTCTATAAAATTGTAGAACATCATTTTGCTCTTTTCTCATTTTTTGGTATTTTTACATCAAAAAACCAAAGTAAAGCAAATATAAACCGCTACATAACATTCAAAAGTAACTAAACAAATTGCTTAGTATTTTTTTAGTTAGTTACATATTTTTCGCCGTAATATTGAAGCGTAAAATTAAAGGAAAAAACGTGATAGACATAAAAAATTTGAATTTACAATAACATTTATTAACAAGAAATTAATGAATCACTTAACCGCAATATTAAATGAAAAACTCTTTGGCGCCAACCCTAGTCGTCATTACAGTAAGTGGCATGCAACCTGCGCAGTCAAATGTCGCTTGCCCCGTCTCATAGGCGGAAGCGGAATGAGCAAAAAATATACTATTGTATTTATCATTTTTGATTTATTTTTGAAGTGAAAACTTTTTTAACCGCGTTATTGGGTATTTGGTAGGGGACCATCATAAAGGTTTATTTTTTTTCTCATAAGAAACATAATTTCTCTTATAATAAGAATTAGAGCAAAACAATATATGGCACTACGGGTAGATACATAACACATTAATAAAGAAAAACACACTAACATTACTTAGAAAGGTAAGTCCGTGCGAATAACATGCTCAAAATGTGTCAACAACATGTTGATTTGAATTTGGAACAGTTTCGACGAATTTTTTTTCATTAATAATTCCTGTATTCAATTTTGAATTTTATTATTAAGATACACACATCTTACAATAAGATAAGATACATACATACAAGGGTTTGTTTTTGTGATTATTCATTTATTTTTAAACTATTGTCGCGGCTCCCCACATGTTTTGAGTTTTCACTATCGACAGTTCTTATGACTGCCCATGTTTTTTAAAATATGTTTTTATATGTTTGTTTGTAATTAAAAGAAGAGTATATTTTAAAATAAATTGAGACAATGTATGCAAGTAAGTATAATATTAAGAGAAATGTAGTTATCATTGACATATTTCTATATAAGTAGAAGAAGGAAGTAACCCAGCAACGGGTGCATAAAGTTATTTTACTGGATTAAGTAAACGAACTGAAGATGTGCTGCCGGCCTTTATCAGTATGTGTACTAAGCTTTATTCGAGTAAAATAGTGACACAGACAGCAGTTACGACAGCTGCCGCAACTGCGTTTATGCGTTTCATCCGATGGAGGTGGTTCCTAAGGTTGCATCCCCTCATCATTTTCTCACCTTTTTCGTTGTCTAGTTTTCTCTTTGTAAAAAGTCTTTGCATTTGTTTTCCCTTTACATATTTAATTTGTCTCTAACACGTTAAAAATAATTTCTGATATCAAACGCGGTGTTTTTTTAACTTGTACCACACAACTATCTAGTTTGTGGTATCATCGAGGTATTATTTCCTTGTTTTACTCTGAAGATGTTTTTTCGAGGAAGAACGACAGCTTCCTATGCTTTTAAGACTAACCCTCTACATTTTCGTTAGGGGGTAAACAGACATCAAACAAAGGATTATTCAAGGGACTCTTATTTGCTAGGAATTCGATTTGACGGGCCGGTTGGCGTTGGTAAGATAGTTGCTTTCCACGCCCCAGGTCGTGAGTTCGATTCCCACCCAGGACAAACATTTGTGTGCATGAACATGTCTGTCTTGAGTCTGGATGTAATTATCTATTTAAGTATGTATTTACAAAAGAAAAGTATATGTAGTGTATCAGTTATCTGGTTTACATAGTACAAGCTCTGCTTAGTTTGGGATCAGATGGCCGTGTGTGAATAATGTCCAGGATAATCAGAAATGTCCAGAGCCTGTGTGTCATTATTATTTCAACAAATATCCCTTAATGATCATGTGCCTCCCCATTGATCAGCACAAAGACCTGCCCTCTGCCATCCTCATCCAGTGGGCTCCAGAAACCTAAAGATTATCGGTCCATCTTGTGGGAGTCCTACCTACGGAGGTCGAGCTGTGGCCGCCATTCTAGGACCTTTCAGCCCCATCGACTATACTTTCGAAGAGTAGTGTCCGGTCCACTGCGATGTGAGGTACGTAATCCTTTCTTTTACATGACGTTTCTGATTATCCTGGACATTGTTCACACACGGCCGGATCCCAAACTAAGAAGAGCTTGTACTATGTAAACCAGATAACTGATATACTACATATACTTGTCTTTTGTAAATACTTACTTAAATAGATAATTACATCCAGGCTCAGGACAAATATATACATGCACACAAATGTCTGTCATGTGTGGGAATCGATCCCACGACCTGTGGCGTGGAACCACACCACCCGTCGATATAATTATGATTAATATAAATATTTAGAATTGTTTACGTACATATATACTATTGTTTTTATAAGAATGCGCCATTTCAATTAAACAATTGGATATTATATCGAAATTTCGTACAATGGTACGTTTTTTAATTCGTTTATCAGGTGACGGCGGCCATGTTTGTTTAATTGTCAATTGTTTTAACGTATTTATTATTGAAATAATCGATTTGTGATAAATGGTAGAAGTAACAGTGGTAGAGCCAACATCTGTTGCACATGGCCGACCGGTGAAATACCACGACCTCAAGACACGAGTCAAGAAGCCTGCGCTTCGTCTGATAAGTGATACCGGAGGCATAATCCCAATCCTTTCCTTAATATCCTTTTATAATAAGGAATTGATGGGAAAGAAAATCACGGAGAGGTGATAAATATGAAAGGGAAATTAATTTTTTCTGTTTGTCCTCGTGA
>JWHW01035041.1:107592-121821 GCA_000931545.1 Papilio glaucus | reverse complement strand
TGAGGAACGCCCTTGATTTCAATATTATTTATCCTAGACCATTGTTCGTTCTCATTAATCGATGCTTCAACATCGAACACCTGTATATGTAGACAAAGAGCTTGACACTAAATTAATTAACATGATTTATCTTTGACAACTTATGTGACGTTTTGTCAGTTTTATACAAAATTACACATTAAGCAATGTAAACCGTGTCACGTCACGTGTTATAACGTCAACGTAAATTATTTTATATTCATATTTGGATTTTTTTTCCGATGAGGGTTGGCGTCAGACAGGCGACGTCCAGCCGTACAAACTGTACACTGAACCTTTACATGGACTTCGGTCATAATGAGCCGATCCCACATAAGTGGGAACAGGGCGGGAATATGTTGACGATGATGGACTTGTGTTTAATGCGTCGTTTATAATTTAATATTCTTATAAAAAAAAATTACATTATCTTATGGACAATATGGAAAGGAGTAAATACTACCTACATATATGAGGAAAAATGTAATTGAATTGTCATCGCTTAATATCTTTCCACCTGGAACATTACTAAAAAGGGAAATTATAAAATCTCTCTCTCTTGCTAAGGTCATTAAGGATACATAATATATGCATTCTCCTGGTGTAGGGAATTTTTTTATGTATATATTATTATAGGTTCGCGTGAACAACATGCGCAACAGGCTAATGCGTCACAACTTACTTATTTGAATTTGGAACAGTTTCGACGAACTTTATTTTGCATTTATTTTTCTTGTGTTTAATATTGAATTTTATTATTAAAATGCAAGGGTTTATTTTTGTTGTCTTGAGATTTTACTTCTGCTGGCAGTCCTTATGACTTCATTTTTTTCTAAGTTTAGATACAAGATACTTCAGACCTGTAGACCCAAGCTTTTTGAAGGGTCAACTTTGCCATAATAAACAAACTTTACTTTGCTATATCACATTGTAATGAAGACAAACTCTTCATTTTAATATCGTAAGCCAGTAGTTAACCACAATCTTATGCGACATTAAGTGGAGATTGAGTATCATGTGTTAAAACATTCTTCATTTGAAATCGAGTCATTCCAGTTATTATTGGACACGATTAAAAGCAATTCATGAAAATGCTAATGCAGGTGACAACGACAAGGAATTATAAAACATCGACATTGAATTGTAGGACACTGAGAATTAAGTAACTTTTGTGCTAGGCTGTGTATATTGTTTTCAACTATATGTTCAAAGATAAGGTAAATATGTCTCCTATCGTTAGTCATCGTTAAAGCGCACTTCACTTGAATAGTTTATAGCGCCTCCCCTGTGTCCGTGTATAGCGACATAACGAAAACAATTACACGCAAACATGTTATAATTATTTGCTTTCAAATACCCATCCTATTCTACCTGAATTTTCTGTATTATGGCTACAGCGACTACGAAAATCAACGTTAACACGGGACACACCCTTAAATTTATTTTCATTATATTTTCTACGGTATTAGAAAGCGTAGCTTTATTGCTACACGACGGTAACCGATCAAGGTCGGAAAACAAATATGGCGGATTTTTTAAAGGATAATAATTGTGTATCTACATTTTACACTTATGTATCCACACACAGTATAGAATAATCGTTTGCCATCTAGGTTAGGATTTTAATTTTCGATTAGCGCAGCGTTATCTAACGGCCAGAATACTTGAGATTTTATCACGTCTTTCCCATTCACGTGCGCATTGATTACTGATGGAGTGACCGCGCTAATTAGTTTCACAATAGATTCTGTTCTTTCTCGAGTACACGGGTACTCGCGTTGACATGATTTCCTAGAACGCATAGAAACTGATGACATAACTTGTAAGAATCCGTACTAAGTTCTTGTTTTGCGTACAACGCTCTACACTTAATGTCGCTAACCTTGCTTGTTAAGGATTTTACCAATACCACGTACTTACACGGCCTTCCAATGCCGTACTAAAACTATAATAGCAGTGTGGATCGATTTACAATTGGTCAGTTGAGCCTGGATCGCAATGCCATTTTTATGGGATTACGTGTCATAAAACACCGGCGGCTCGAAGGATAGTTACCACTAAGATTTAAATAACACAACAAAAAAACTTTTGACAAGATACTTCGGTGTTTTGATCCTGAAGATTTATATGTAGATAAAGTCACGTAAGGTATTCTAGTAATACCTTTAATAATACGCAACACGCAAACATATGCAACATTTAAAATTATAATCTTGATTTTATTTTTATTTTACACATTAAATGTCATTTGAATCGGAGATCGGGATAGCCATATTTTTGGATAGTACGATATTCAAGAGTTGTTTACTCAATATAAAAAATAAAGGGCATTTGATCGGTATAGGAACTATATTAAAACAATGCAGAGGTGCAACTCTCAACCTATGAGCGACACGCGAGGTCACTTGCAATGCGCTCCGACACGCCATCACGCGAGGACGTGGATTCTCGCCGGGGGTAATCAAACCGCTATCACGCCTTACGGGCTATGTAGTTTCATTATTTAATTTAAGAAATAATGCACGAAATACTAATATGCTTGGTTTTATTTAATACTCTTTTATCCTTGAAAGACAAGTCAAAGTAAAAAAATAATCAGGAAGTAAGATCAGAATACTCTTAATGATCTTGATAAACCAAAGTCGTACTGGTTTTGAAATATCGCTGGAGACAGGTCAATTCACAACGCAGTTAACGGGAGATAGGTAGTTGCAGAACGTCTCTCTGGAAAGATGGTGTGGGTGGAATTTGGAGATCTGTCTTTTCGTAAAAGTCCATGAGTTATTTTAAGTTTCTTTTACATTTTTCCTATGCTAATTCTACCTCGACACAAACACGTTGACGACAATGTAGCGAGTCACTGCAATTATTTTTCGGTACGGTTAGTACGTGAATTGTATTAATTGTATTGTAAAATATAGTGACCTTGTACGACACACGCCACGTGTGAAGGTCAACTGCTGCCCTTAATTGAATATTATTAAAATTATCTTTGCCGTCTTGTTTGCACGTTTATGCCGACTGCTGCTATTGCCTCGAATTTATTGAACTTGATTAATTAAGTTAATACTTTTATGTATATACATATATGTATTTATGTTTATGAGGTGAGTTAAAAGGTAAAAAGTCCTAAAAGAAGTTTATGTACGTTAGAAGAACGAATAAAGAAACACACCAGACCAATAGCTACTAAATCCAGCAACTAGGCCCCTAGATTACATTAGGGACCTAGAATTTTTATTTTTTAGCTCAAGATCATTCGGATCGCGAGCCCTGTATTCGATGAAGCTGTAAGAACCGTCAATAAGGTTACCAGCAACTACTTCTCCGAAAATACACAAAAAAGAAAAACAGACGATGAAAATATATAACATAATTTATGTTACTATTACTATCAGTATAGCGCCAACCATTATTTTAGCATGTACACATTTAAACTAAGCCCCGGCGAGATTTGAACTCGCGATCTCCTGTTTACTAGACAGGCGCTTTAACCAACTAAGCCCCGGCGCCGATGTGCAATGCATTTAAATAATTGTTTGCATTTTCATAGCTAAAAGTAAATATAAATTGCGTTGCGTTTCCAGCCAGCCTGAACTAAACTAAACTCTACTAAACTCATCGGTTACCTTTATAAGATTTTTTAGAAGTTACTGTAAAATCACTTGCACATCACATAACATCCTGAATGCATTTGCTATTTATACCAGTTAGATGAAACTGATGTGAGAGCTTATAATCGTAAAATATGCTGAAGTTTAACCGGTCCTAGTTCATTGTTTTTACAAGTTTACTTAAATGGATTAGGTGGAGATACAATTTTTATATATTTTGGAAAGTTCTTTTGATCACTGCGACCTGTACGATAACAAACATAACAACAAAACATGCGCCCGGCATTTAAATTGAAGAAAACTAGTGAATTTGATCTTTCTTTATATATTTTTCTAACCATCAACATTGAAGAAAAAATAAATGATATTTTCATTTTTTAATAAGGTGGAAACCAGTTAAATGTATCGCTAATATTCTAAATGAAATATAAAACATGAATTGTTTCGTATCGAACATAATAATCGTAAACGTAGAAACAAATACAATTCCAATCTTTATTTTTCTCTTAATAGGTAATTAAATAAAGCCTGACTAACCTGAGAAAATAATATCTATATAATTTTTAAAACGTTTATTGACACGAAGAAAATCAACTAAAATACAAGGCAAGTTCCTTGGCTCATGAACTAGCGTTAGCTGTATCTCATGAGCCCGTGTTCACCCCACTGGTAGACCGTATTAACAAAAACAGAGTACAAAATAAATTTACAAATATGCCATACAACGAGTAAAAGAAATACACATAACTATATTATCTAATCAAATAACAAATTTTCCAAATTTGCGTAGCTGTATTGCAGCAAATTGAATAAAAAAAATTAAATCTATAATTAGTATACGTTTCCACTCTATTAAGTAGTACATTATTAATTTGAGGAGCTTGTATATAAAAAAAACACATACAATAATATCTATATAACGTCCACAGTTATTTCAGTTTTGACGATTTCCATTGTTCATTATAATATAAGTATTTTGTTACTTAATGTCTTATTGTAAGTAGACCGAGTACCGTCTGATCCGAGTTCTTAGTTCGTAAGTATGCACTATGGATGCAGCTGTCTAAGTGAACAACGGTCAAAGACCTGTCTCAAGTTTCATTCATTCAATTAATACAGTCTACATAATGAACTGCACCTGAATATACTTCATGAACAAATTAATGGTGCACATAAAACTGTTCTTTTTTCTTTAAATTACATTTGTAATTTGTAAGGGATTAGATCGTTAAAGGGGTTTTAGATATTTATATAAGACAAGCTGTTGCCCGCGACTTCGTTACTTATCTTATTTTGAAATCAAATTACCTATTTGTAAAAAATTAGAGCACTTTGTAATATATATAATATTTTAGTACATTTCCTTGTGGTGTACTGATTTACGCCAAAACGGATCTAGACAATATCGACAATAACAATATCCATATAGTTCGCGTCGAACTTGTATAATTATTGTTAAACAAATAATCACTATACATATTGATATTATATTTTTCCTTTCATAAGGCAGTTATTCTGTTAGGATGGCAACTAGCCCTGGCTAACAGACACGAGAATAATGTTTAGAAAGTTCCTTTACATTATGTACTAACACCGCTTAATAAATATTTAATATTCTAATATGTATTCTAATACATCAATAACTTATTCAAATCCTCTGATGGTTAAGAGGAATTCTAGCGTTGTTTAGTGCTGTAGAGCGGGGTAAACGTCCCAAACGGTGCAGGATGCGAACAAAGGAACCGCCACCGTCTGGTTGTTGACCCAAGACTACCTCTATCAACTACATTTTAACGTTGCAAATATATTTTAATCTATCCTTAAGAAAATACAGCTGAGACAATTTTAAAGTTATCTGAAGTGAAAACCTCTTTAGCCGCGTTAGACGATATTTAGTAGGCGAAAATCTTATAGGTTCGCGTGAATAGCATGCTCAACTTGCGTCGGCAACACGCGTCAGCGACATGCTTAAAAATAAGTAGAAAATACTCAAAAAATTGTTGTTCGATGAACTTTTTTCATTTATTTTTCTTGTATTCAATTTTGAATAATAAAGAAAAAAATTGTTAAAATTTTAAGGGTTTATTTTTGTTGATTATTTATTTATTTTTGTACTATTCCTAATTCCTATAACCTATAAATTCCTATAACCTGTTTTGAGTTTTTACTTCCGTCGGCGGGATGCCTGTGTATAGTTGCGTAATAACAACAATCCTAGCTAGTTTAGCTACACATAAGTTTACCTTTAGCCAATTACTCTTCTCTTGACCAACCCACCTCAAAAACGAACGAAAAACTGATGCTGGCAACTGGCAACTTGTTTCAATTCCTTCTTGTAAGCACAACGAACGAAGACTTAAGTCACTTTGTTCAAACGCGAGGTATAGAAGTCAAGAAAAAAAGATGGAGATCAGCCGTATCTTTAAACGCCGGATGGTGGAATTAAATCATGTAAATTTTCTATGCCTGGACGGGGCAAACGATCATCTTAATGTTAGGCAGCAAGTGACCGGTATCGATGCATATACTACATACATATCCTTACAATGCCGAAAACATTCACATAAAACATGTCATCTCTCTCTTTCTCTCTGAAAAACCTGAGATGACAATATATTATGTCGATGTTTTCGGCAGTGTGAACTCACGGCTAACAGACGACTGATCCTATGACATCCTAAAACAACTGAAATTTAAAATTTGTTAAAAGTCGATTTCTCAATGTCCTTTAGTTGTAATGTATATTACTTACTATGATTAGTTTGACAAGTATTTGAGCACATTGCACATCGGCGCCGTGGCTTAGTTGGTTAAAGCGCCTGTCTAGTAAACAGGAGATCGCGAGTTCGAATCTCGCCGGGGCCTAGATTAATTGTTTATATTTTGAACATTTTTATAATAAGCGTATTTTTTTATACAAATGTAATGAAAATACATGTACTTACTATGGAGCTTTAATTAGTTTAATAATAATTTATTATTGAATTATTCGCTAATAAAGTATTAAAAAAGTATAGCGCCAATAGCTAAGCTAAGGCTATTAGTTAAAGGTATGGACGGCGAAACATGCACAGCATGGTCGTGGGCCATTGGACTATTTTTTTAAATTTTATTAGGGTAGACAGTGTCACAGAAATATACAATAACTTAAAATATAAACACATACACATAAGACAGCTTAACTGTGACACCAACAACATTTACAATTAAACATTATACGCAAGTGTCACACATAAATATTCTATGTATTTGAAACGTACATACAATATTCTCTATCTATTCAGTATATTAATGATTTGTTTTTTAAAAATACTCGGTCTAGTTGCCATAATATCTGCACTATTGAAAGTTCGGTTGTACTCGTGAACCATTCGATATAACGGTGAACGTTTTTCGACATTGGTCCGGCAACAATTTGTCGCAAACAGTTGACAAGGCTTACGACAATGCGTCCTAGACGGTACTCTATAACATATCTTGTTTATTAAGGGGGAGCAATCGAATCTGTTATGACAAAGGTCATATAGTAACATAACTTCGAGTTGTTTATGTCTTGATTCTAGAGTCGAGAGATTATAATTTTTAAGTACTTCTTTATAGGATAACATAGAATGGGTACATTTATAATGCATACTACTTATTTTTATTTTGTAGAATGGTCTCTAAATGACTACGGCATATTCCAATTGGGAACGAATTAGTGTCTTATAAAGGTGGAGGTAAGTCGATGATCGCTTAAATTTCTTGGCACACCTCATAACAAATCCATATTTTTTAAACGTATTGCTCCCAATATTGTCTATATGCACATCGAGATGTAAGTTTACAATCTAGTGTTACTCCTAGGTCTCTTATTACATGAACCACATCAATTTCAACATTACATAGTTTATAAACAAAGTTACTTATATTTTTCTTTTTAGTAAAAGTAATAGCTTTACATTTGTTTAGGCTAACAGAAAGTTTATTCTCATGACAATATTTGAAAAAACGATCTGGGTCATTTTGAAAGTTATTATGATCTTCAAAAGTCTCTATAATATGAAATATTTTTAGGTCATCTGCATATAAAATAAAGTAACAAAATTTAAAACACTCATTGACATAATTAATAAAAATAATAAATAAAATTGCCGTGAACCATCTTCTTGCAGAAGTTTAAGCTTAGTTGGAATGGTTAAAAGAAATATTTAAAAAAAAAGATGATAATATTTTATGTATTATATGCCCGAGGAGGGTTAGCGTCAGCCAGGCAGCCGTAAAAACTGTAGCTAAAAACCTATACAACCACGAACGTACTGTGCCGACTCCACTTAGTGGGGAAAGGACAGGGAGATTTTTTTGGATGAAGTAACTAAAGAAGACCACAGGATATGCTTTTTTTTATTTACCCTAAAATTTCCACGTCAACTCGAAAGCAATGAAAAATATTCATACATATACTGAAATGGATGTTTATAATTACTATGTCACTCTATTCGTAATAAACGATTTTTTTTTCTTTGGTGTATGTCTAATAGTTTTATATTGTTTTGTTTTTTGCCTAAATGCAAACATAAGGATGTCCCTTAAAGGTAAATTCTTCTAATGCACATATATTATGGGTTATTATCACAATAACAGTGACATTTTTATGTTATTGGCGCCGGCTAGTCGTCCCTAACTTCGTACCTTCCTGTTAGGGTTCCATTACTTGGCTCTTAGCCAGACGGGAATGCTTTTGTTGAGCTCTTTGTTTTCATTTATATTATTTATTGTTGAATATTTTATTCGTAATTATTTTGCCAAACTTATAGGTCTTTTAGGACTTATAGGACTTTACCTATGAAATTGCCGTTTTGTATCAAATAAGTTAACACGTTCACTGCGGAACAGGCCCATATCGGCCTGCCGCGGTATTTCAGCTGGTGCGGACGAAGAAAACTATGTCCCTCTCGCTTGTGCGGAACGATTATCTTGGGTGTTTGTAAAAATTCGACAAAGACAAATATATATTGTATTAAATTTTATTGCGTTTAATTTACCGGTTGTTAAAACGGTATTAAATGCAATTGAACGATTACTCCGAATGGATTTTACAACTTCTTTTTAATTGATATTTGTCTTTGTATGGACAAAAGTATGATACGTTACATTTTATAGGAGAAGGTGACAAACAAGGAAGTGCTTTACTTGATAACCGCTTTTTATAAACACCAACAATTTGATTCGTATATCTTGTTTCACAGCAAGATAGAATTTTTAAAAAACGTTTTTCAAACGTCATTACCATACATGGCGACCATTACACTTCTAATACCTTTATCAAAAATGTTGTAATTTTATAGAAATCATGAGATAAAGTGAAGTGAAATTGTATATGGATAGCTAATGATATAACTGACAAAAAAATTATTTTTCGAAAATATTTTGCAATTTACGGATTTTAACGTAAAAACCTTTGTTTACAAAAAATCCATCTTAATGTGAAACAAGGAATAGATGCAATATCAGTCTTTGTGTGATATAAAGAAATGTAGGGCAAGATAGTTAGATAGGTTTTAAACTTCCATTTCCTTTATTACTCAGTGGAATATCAGAAGTAAATTTTTACTTTTCTTAAAGATACAACGTCCGTCTTTGAGTCGCACTTTTCCCTGTACGACTCTTTCTAATCCTGTCATTCATAGCTACGCCTGGCATGCTTTGCAAGGACCTCATCTTAATTACCTCTTAAAAATTCAAGGCTCTCATTCTAGCTACTTGATCGAGTGAAGCATGAATACATTCCCATTAGGTGTATTCAAACGCAAATCGGTACAGAGACCAAGGCACATCCTCGACTTTCCGGATGATGCAATCACAATAGCTTAAGTTAGGGCAAAACAGCTTCGCAGCCAGAACACACACCGTCCTCGCCGGCGAGAGCGGTGTGTGTTCTGGCTGCGAGGCTTGCTCCATATTCTCGTTACGGCCACATTGCTGGCAGGGTCTTTTCGCCCGTCGATGATAGAAGCGTTGCGGGAGTTTCTTCCGCCACTTCTTCTCCCTGCGCTAACGTTTTCCGAAGTGGTAGTAATATTAGCTGTAGTCAGACAATAGCAACCGATCGAGCCGAGGCTCGACCCTCTCCTCGTATCGGAATGCTAAACGCGTATTGAGTGACAGCCCAAGCCGAGGTCTCGGAGTCCCTTGAGCCCAGTCACTCCATGGAGTGCCCGTCGAAGCGTCTTAAGAGCTCGGCGGCCTCCCAATCCGGTTATAACCTAAAAGTAACGGCCCGAGCCGAGGCTCCCGAGGGAGCCCTCGAGCTTAGTTACTGCAAAGAGGATTAGGCTAAGCGCCCTCTGCGCTCTGCCTCCTCAAACCCGGTGAATCTGTGAAAGCCTCCTCTAGGCTAACGGTGACTAGTCCGTCCAAAAAAAAAAAGGACGCGCGCATCAAACATACATTTTTGAACTTTGATTTGAACGGACGTGTCGAGCGGCGAGCGTGGTTCTTTAACATTCTATAAATTAAATCAGCACAATACTCGGTTATGTAAAAGGTCTATTTTAACTCCTCGAAATGATCAAACATATGCAATAAATAATGAAATACTGTCGCGTATTCAAGGCGAATCCACTAATTATCCGATAGAATTTTAGAATTCCTTAAATGTTCCTGGACTTCCCTCATAAACAATTAAGTTAAAAATCGGTGTTCCTATAGTTCTTCTTCGTAATTTAAATCCTCCTAAACTGTGCAATGGTACTCGATTAAAGGTCATAAATTTACAACGTAACATAACTGATGCAGAAATTTGAACCTGTTTTGGTGCCGGGAAAGTGTTTTGATTACTAGAATTCCTTTGATTCCGAACAATTTCCCATTTCAGTTTAAGAGAGTACAGTTTTCAGTAGCTTTTAGTTACGCCATGACAATAAATAAGGCTCAATGTCAGACTCTAGGCGTTGCTGGCGTAGATCTTAGCGTGAGTTGTTTTTCATATGGTCAGCTTTACGGCGCTCTTTCCCGTGTGAACAGTCCAAGGAACCTTTATGTTTATATTCCGGACGGGCTCGCTGACAATGTCGTGTATGCTGAAGTTCTCAATTGATGTCGTACGGTGCCTATCTGTCGTTACCATTATCTTTGTGAGCATTCGTTGCAATGAACGTCAGCTTCGCTATCGGTTATTCTGCTAAACAGGTACCAAAGTAGAAATCTACTTCAAAAAATTACAGAACGCTAGCGATACCTCGGGCAAAGATATCGTATTTATAATACCGGTATGCACAATAGATAACGTTCTACACAAATAGCGCTTTACACAAATAAACTCATTGATAAGTTTCGTCATCCACGCGAACGAAGTCGCGGGCACAGCTAGTGTATAATATGTGCACAAAGAAAATTTATAAATATTTTTAAATTACAATTTTAGCTTAAAGCGAATTTTCCCAACTTTTTTGCCAATTGCACACTAACCTGCCTCGTCATGTGTAACTCTTATGACATATCACATACAACTGCATTAAACCAAGTTCAATGACCAAGTTATTTCGTTAGTACAGTTTACATCGTTAAATACGCATTCGTTATATGTACTAAATTACACAGTAAATTTTCTTCAATAGTTTTATTTTAATATAAATATTTCAATATTGGCGGGAATAAGTAGATTTAAACAAAGGGAACGAATCTTAACAAGTTTTTAGCGATATTACGAAATTTCTGAAGCGCATATACTCATGATTACCAGTCAAACGAGCATTACCCTCTCCAACATTTATCGACATGTCCACATTGTGTACGAGTGGATTGAATCCATGAATCCCTGACGATAATACTATTTTTTTAATTTGCGATTGACAATTGATAGCTGGTTGACGAAAACGTAGTCGATCTAACTCAAGGAGTCGCTTTACCATCTTCATTTGCCGCGCTGGTACGGTTATGTTAATGAATTCGAATTCTATTCATATTCTGTACGCATAACGTATGGATCGTAAGTATTTAAGTCGAATAATACTACTAATCAGTAACACCACTATACACCCGTTTGTCCACGAGTTTAGTTACTCTTAGAGAGATAGTTTGCCGATTTGCAATGATAATATTCTTTAATATGTGGTATTGTTTGCAAATGTCTAATTTTTTTCTTTCTTTACTCTTTTAAAACTACAGCACTAACACAGGTCGGTAACAATATAAACAGTTGAGCTATTAAAAAATACACAATGCATCGCAAATTGGCAAACTATCGAGTCTACATTTTATACTCTAAACCAATCAATAGAATTGATACTTCTTTTTGTACCGTAATAACAAGACGAGCAAGACGCTAACCTGATGTTAAGCGTTCCGCCTGTCCACACAATAAGACAGTTCTGGTATTCTTCGATGTTATAGCCTATTAGTCTGACTTCTGACAGGCGTATTATGTCACAGTTAACACATTAATTCAAGATATTTTTCAAACGATGATAGGGATCGTGCATTGTAGGTGCAAATATTTAGTGTGTTTTGACTTAAACTTTTGATAATGTTATTTTTGGCTGGAGGGTAGCGGTCTTCTTCCCCCACGGTGACCGACCGGATTGGGGTGGATTTTGAAAAAGTTGTAGATTTAATTTTGTTTTGATTCCGGCTATCGATGTTCGTTATTGTTTTTTTTAAATATAATACTCTTCCTTGTTGTAAAGAGCAAGACACGCGCCGCTCAGGCACAGCGCGTATCTTGCTCGCGAAAAGCGCGCGGGCAGCGCACGAACATAAAATGCTTGCGCTTTCGTGACGCAATCGCCAGATGTGTACCCTTACAACTTGGCACAAACTTTGCGGAGACGTACGATTTTGTGAAGGAAGTTCCGCATTGGAGGCGAAGGCAAAGTTCAGTTATACCCCGATAAAGTATGAGATTTATTAAGAAATTTCAGATAATTTTTGGGATAATAGGGAATCATTATTTGCTACTCGTGTCTGTCGGCGAATTTCGACACCCGACTTGACTTTTGTAAATTGTGGGGTTCCGTTCCGCAATCAGTATACACTGATTGCGGATTACTAGAAACTATCTTGTTAGAAAAAATCTTGTTCAAGTAGGTAGGTGTAAGACAAATAAAACGAAACCACAATGATACCGTGTTTTAATACAATTATCACTCACTCTATATACTTTCGACCGCTACTAGTCGATTCATAGAAATTTCAACTGATCAACACATAAACATTTCAACAGATTAAATACCTATATTTTTACATACAAATCACTTATATATCAACTTACAAACTTCATTCACAAAAATTTCAATAAATTCCTAAGAAACAGGCTCCGCACAATAGTCTTACACTACAAGATTTACATGTATGAACACTTAAAGGTTAACAAATAAAAAACTTCATAGGTCATAATAATTTTATTCGCATATAATAATTGATTATGATACATCGAGCGCTAGCGCGCACCGGTCAGTGGACGCCGCGAGGGCGTCGCTTGGCCGTCTCGCTCCAACTTGCATTTATTATTTATTCGTATTGCATCGACGTGTCGTTATGCAAACCGCGGCTAAGTATTCACTAGTGAGAGGTCTCGAGGCGGCATCGGTCGGTCGGACGCAGAGTCCCCGCGATACCCCGGTCCACCGCGAAGCGGTCGACCGTTCGCGTTTATACATTACATATCCTTAAAATATTAACAGTCAATTAGACAGCCGGATGTCCGTCCGATCTATATATTTACATACAAACAAACGGAGCATCTGTCGCACGGCGCGGGGGCGATGCCGAGAGGCCGAATCGCCGTCGCCGCTCGGAGCCGACGTCGCGGATGTGAAACTGGTGCTTCGATCCATCCGCACGATTCTTAAATAATATTAAATCACTTCATAATTTACGACTTAATTAAAAATAGCGAGAAAGTAAATTGTGAGAGGTGGAAGTAGAGATGTGGGGCCGGGGCACATCAGTCGGCCTTGAGGTCTGCGACGGGCGGACCCTCGGGCGCTCCCGGTGCCTCCACCGGCTCTTCGGGCCCAGGCGTCGCTTCGCCACCCTCCACTGCGCGCTCGCCGCCGCCGCCATCTACCCGGACAACAAATACATTTATAATGCTTTTTTATGATTCGACAAGACATTCAATTTATGTTAAACATTTAATTTTCCAGCTAACTTAGAATTTTCCATTTTAATACGACAACCATACATGACGATATCTCAAAATTCACTTTAGTAACACACTGAATGGTGCAATTCAATTATGAAACCTGATTGACTAGTTCCAAATTTGGCAGGAAATATCACCAATGATTTTTATGTTTAAATCTACAAAGACCAGGGTACATAAGGTTGGCGACTTACCTACCCTGATTTTTCTTGATCTCACTAAGGGTCTGAACAGGTAAAGCGGCGTGGCCAAGAAAAACAGCGGGCTACGTCTCCACCGGCTGTGTAAAAGCGACCGCGCCGCTTCGGGTTACGGTTTACAGTGTAAGTGCCAATTGGGCCAAAAGCTTGTCATAAGAAAATGGTTTACAAACGCGAAAAACATCGGCGAGTAGCGATGGCAATGTAATTATTGGTTGTGGAGATCCTTTAGCAGTTTCATTAAAGAACAGCCAGAGTTATTTAATTGTGT
>JWHW01035041.1:87994-107369 GCA_000931545.1 Papilio glaucus | reverse complement strand
ATTTCAAGCTGGACTGTTACTGATTCGTCAGGCAGGTACCCAGTTTTTATGTTCGAATTGATAATACAGCTAATAACTGCTCTTTGGTTACAAATCTGTATTTTCTAATAGAAATAAATTTGACGGGTTAATTTTTAAATGCTGAATTATTACTTTTCATGTTCTTCTTATACATCCATATATATGGACTCGTTGGTGCTCTTAATATTACCTTTCTTTAGTATGTTACAAGTCGGGCCAATAAAACTTTCATCCCTTCTTATCCCTTTTTTAAGTCCGAGATCCGTGCATGTCGTCGGGTTACGCGAAACAAACTCTCATACATCCGCGACTATTATTAGTCATACTTTGATCGAGTCGCTATTTATTGCTTCATTTGTAATATAAATTTAACAGTGGTAGAGCCCGCAACATCAACATCTGTTGCACGAATGGCCCGGCTCGACTGGTGAAATACCACGACCTCAAAGAAGACAAGCGTGAAGTAGAAGTATTCTACCGTACCGTTTCGTCTAATGAGTGAGGTGCCAGAAGCCTCATTCTGACCCTCTTCCTTTTCGTATCTTTTATCTAATAAGGAAAGAATGGGAAAAGGAACAGTAGCGGGGATGAAAGTTTATTCCTTCCTGTATGCCTCCTGCATCTCAACTTGCTGCAGATACTGCAGGTTAGCGGTCACTCAATATTGGGTGCACCACTTGCTCGATTGCCACCTTCTTTAAAAAAAATTGTTTCATAGCTTACAGAGTAGCACACCTGCTGATGCTGATGCTGTTGGTGTTGGTGCTGTTGATGTTGTTGGTGCTGTTGGTGCTGCTGATGCTGTTGATGCTGTTGATGCTGCTGGTGCTGTTGGTGCTGCTGTTGGTGCTGCTGATGGTGCTGGTGCGGCGTGTGCGAAGGCGGCGGCGCGTGGTACTTGTGCTGCGGCGGCGAGTGTGGCGGCTTCTGGGGCTTCGCAGCCCCCTTAGGTGTGGGCGACGCGGATTCACATAACGGCGCGAAGCCGTTGGCGTGCTCGTGTAGGGGGCTCTTAAGCTGCGGCTGAGGCGGAGGCCGCGGCTGCGGAGGCGCGTACTGCTGCTGCAGCGGCGCCCTGTACTGTTGCTAAGGAAAGAAGAAGATGAGAAGTAGATTAAAGTTTATATTTATTTATATTACATTACTAGCTGGCCCGGCAAACTTCTTTCCGCCCTATAATTAATAGATGGTTCACTATTTTGGCGATAATGGCTTACACAAGATAAATATATGCTGTCGCGGACTTTGTAGGACTATTTAAGGTAAACATTTTCATTACCCATTATATACGTGTAAAATAACTAACGGCAGCGCACACCAAAATAGCTAGCATATGGCATTTTATGGATTTTCCTCCTTACACTTATTCGTTATATTTAGTCAATTCACACATATCTTTATAAATTATAGCCTATGTGTTATTCTGATGTATAAGCTATATTATTGTAGTTTCATTAAAATCCATTCAGTAGTTTTTGCGTAAAGAGTAACCAATATTCACACTAACAAACTTTCGCATTTATAATATTAGTAGGATTCACATTTCTTCGTTTTATACACGTCCAAAAATTTAAGAAAAACAGTAGTATTTAAAAAAGTGAATTAATGTCCCCATATTTTTATATAATATAGAGCACTATTCACACATGGTCATCTGATCCTAAACTAAGCAGAGCTTGTACTACGGAACCCAGATAACTGATATATTATATAGTATTTATATATTCTTTTGTTCATAAATACTTAAATAGATAATTACACCCAGACTCAGGACAAACACACATGTTCATGCATACAAATGTCTGTCCTGGGTGGGAATCGAACCCACGACCTGCGGCGTGAAAAGCAAGTATCTTACTAACCATGCCATCCGGCCCATCGAATATTTGCAGTTCTGTTTTGTTTTGCGGTCTGAAAACATCAACACTTTGGTTGCCTTGACAGATTCAGTTTCCTTTACATGTAAACTTTATTGGAAGGTATTTTTATTCTAGGTAGTCTGCATGCCCTTCTACCATTAATTATTGCGTGCTAGTTGTCTCTAAATCACCTTGAGAGCCCTAATGACTAAGATTATTAGGGTAGGGTGGTCATTTTACCAACGCTTTTCTCTCGATAAAAATCGTTAGTTAATACATACCTGCATTTGCTGAACGGCAGCGGCAACTTGTAGCTGTGACGTGAGGAACTGGGATCCAAACGCGTTTCCCGACTGAGCAGGTTGCGTGAATTGCAGCGGGTAGGTGGGCGCTGGCGCCGTGGGCGGCTGGTACGGCGAGTAGTACGAGCTGGCGGGCGGCGCGGGCCGCGGCAGCAGCCCTGGCAGCGAGTACGGCGCTTCGCCCACCGGGCCCGAGTAACCGAGAAACTGCTGTTGGTATGTATTCACACCGCCCACGCCTCCTACACCACCGACACCACCGCCTTTGCTACCTGCACATACACATGTTAAAATCGGTAATCTGTAATATTTCTAGATTTGTACATTAAGACTTGTCTCTGTGAAATGCATATCACAAGGACTTGAAAATACTACACAAGAAAATACAGGGTTTTTGGTAATTCGATTATTCCCGTTAGGAGGTGATAAGGATTTGCGATAATTTTAAATTATTGCATTATGCAAAAGTGAACCATTTTTGAAATACCATGTTTTTTAGCTTTTTTGAAAATAAGTCAAAAAAGCAACATCAAAAATTTATTTAAAAAAAAAATTACAATTTAAATCTCACTTTTTCTTCTGATTTATAAAAATGATTAAACACTTGATATTTATCAATATTAAAACAAAAATTATCTGTTCAAATTTAAAAATGCGAGACGAGAAACGATATTATTCCAATTTTTTTTTTGAGATTTCTTGAGAAACTTGGCTGGCAGATTATTTTAAAAATATAACCGTTTTCTTAGCTCTCCAACAATACACAACAACTAGGAACTTACTTCAAAGAAAATTAAAAAAGATTATCACAAAGAAAGCAGGCGAAAATTTGTATTCGTACTAAAACAATACCCAATGTAAATAAAACAAATAATTATTTAAAACCGTAACCGTAAAAAAGTTACAGTTCAGTAGTTAAAAACAACAAAAATAATAAGTAACAATTAAGACATTTTGTAATTTAGCCTAATTTAATTTCTTGCTCGAAGTCACTTCCCCTATTGCGTACGCGATGTCGCATTCATCACCTCCTAACGGCAATAAGTCGATTTACCAATAACCCTGTATATTACATAAAGTGTGCCAGACTAATAGGTTTTTATTACTTATAGGTTAAGTTTCCATACCTATCGCTCCTATTTGTTGTGAAGAGGGTTTTACAGTAGCAGACATTAACGAATTTGATGTGCTAGAAATGAGGACAGTGTTAGGGCTATTGCCCAACTGCCCCGATTGTCCAAACGCGGCTCCACCACCGGCAGCAGCAGCCTGTTATACAAACATAGCCTTGAAATTAATAAGTTGAAACAAATGAATGCAATTGAAAAGTCAAAAAAAAAATTCTTACCATGCGATATTGACTCGGAAGACTTTGGAACATGTCAGGGGGTGGTTGGTAATTGTACGGAGCGGCGGAACCGGCACCATACGGTGTCCCCGGGAATCCTCCAAATTGACCTCGACTTTGATCCAAAAAGGCTCCATATAGTCCCCCTTGTTGCGGCAACTGTTGTGATGAACCTAATAACTGTTGCGATGAGTTAAAAAGAACTGCAGGGGGTGAAGATACAGATAAACCCCCGTATCCACCTTGGTATCCCATGTGATTGTAATGTTGCGGAGGTGGAGATTGTAGTTGCTGAGTGGGCTTAACTTTACATACATTTGGAGGAGCACCAGTATCTGTATTATTTTCTTCAAATCCAGTAAACTGCAATTCCTCACTTCCTTCAGCCACAGCAGGCATCTCCCAAACCTTTTTAACGCTAGCAATTTTTAAATTGAGATCAGCGGCTAGAGGAGAAATAGTATTGGAAGAGCTCATATGAGTACTCCGTGGTAATCCAAGTGACTTAGCAGTTTTATCTTCAGTTAGTTGACCTAAATCTGAGTCAAAGGCAAAATCAAGTTTCATATCGGAGGAATCTTCAGTCTTTTGTGATGTGTCAAAAGACATTGGAAGACCTAAAGATCCTTCAGGATCGGATACAGGCCTACTGTTCTCGGCCATAATTTCCTGAATAGACCTTGGCCGTGGTCGTACATCACCATTAAATGTAATGGAGCGTGCATCAATTTCTGTAGGAACTTCTTCATTCTGCGCTTTTACAATAGCTGCACTTGGTTGATATTTTTGTTTTAAAGCTTCAGCTGGAGGAGCAGTCTTATAATTTGTGTTTTCAAAGATAATAGTCTCCACTGGAGGAGTGGTGCCATCTAAGACTCCACCTTTTTCTGCTATAATAGTGCATGGGCTTAAAGCTGTCTTTGACTCAGCGGAAGCGTCTCCAGGTGTACTCCGTTGGCTAGATTGATTCGATTTATTATCAATTACTTCTATGGGCTCATCAATATTACCGCGCAGCGTCTGTGATATTGGCTTGTCCCAGGCATTAACAGGTGGCGGTGGTGGTGCAGCACCAGTATCTGGACTGAAACTGGACATCATGCCCATTTGTTGTTTCTGCCTCTGTTTCACAAAACGGGGTGCCAGATTGGCTTGTCGCGGTCTTTCATACTGCGGATTGGGTTTCCCAGACACTGGTGTCGGACCCCGAGCATTTGCTTTATCGTTAGAGCTTCTTGACGATGAACCATTTCTACCTCCGCCTTGATTGGAATGAGATCTAGGTTGCTTAGAAGCTTGCTGGTTATCCTCTTTTGTTGTTGGTCCTCTGCCATCTTTAGAGTTTTTCTTATTTCTTACTTCTTGGAAACCATCATCCACAATTTCATCATCTTTTTTTATGGTAGATATCTTAAGACTTATAGCTTCAGTTATGTCAGTATTTTTTCCATCTAAAATGTCTTTCTTGTTGCCTGGTCCGTTACGACCGTTATTTTGTCGGTTGCTATTATTCTGATTACGTCCTCCAGGTCCCTTTTGGGACTGCCCCGATTGTCTACCGCCATTAGAACGGCGACGCGCACCGCCACTTTCGGAATGTTCAGATGTTGTTTCCCAATTTTCATCTTCACCACTTAGTTGACCAGCACCTTTAGGGCGACGGTCACGACCCCTACCAGTCGATGAGCCAGTCCTTGGCTTGGATTTCCCTCGATCGTCTTGTATAGGATCTTTTCCATCCTCATTATCTTTAATGGCTCTATTTGCCTGACTGAAAGGGCTCTTAGTATTGGGTGGTCCGTAACCGGTAACTCGCTTTGCTGGGGCTGGAGGTCGAGTTGTTCCTTGAAAACCACCCCGTCCGCGTCTAGACGGCTGTCCACGAGGGGCAAATGGTATTTCCCTATTATCTATACTATCACTTGCTGACAAACCTGGATCAACTAAATGGTTCATGTCTTCAGGCCTTTCTGCCTTCTTTGGGCCACGAGGACTACGAGGGGCCCTACGGCGTTCTTTACGATCAGCATTAGGTGCTCCATCAGTTGATGCATCAGATTCACTGGCTCTATTTTTAGAACGAGAGCTTCGATGCGAACGTCTTCCACGAGATTCTCTTGGTCCCCAACCTCTGTTATACACATAACCGCTATTGTTTCCATATCCTCTGCCTTTCTTTTCAGATCCAGAACCACTTGATTTTCTTTCAATGGGCTCCTTTGGGGCTATTTTATGCAATTGTTCATTGCTGAAGCAATCACTTTTCTTTTCTTCAATCATATGTGTTTGTGAATCACAATGTGTAACACCTTGAATAGATTCAGCAGAACGTGCATCACAATTTTTCGCCAACATACTTGTCGGATCGTTGCTAGACTTCGATGCTATGGACTCTGATTCTGAAAAATCTTTGTCAGACTTTTGAGAAGTTAATGCAGGCTTACTTAAAGTGTGTTGAGAAGTTAAGTCAACGGATTTTTGAACTTGTGATGAAATTGAAGGAATATCATTTTGATTTCCAGGTTTGGAAACAGATTGATTGCCAGGTCGAGAAAGAGATTGATTATCGGTAAAAGGAAGTTGAGATTGATTAGAAGAAATAGATACAGGTTGTGTTATGCCATGTGTTCCTTGAGTTATCTGCTGATTTGAGGTAAAATCTTGCACATTAGAATTAGAACCTTGATTAGTATGAAATTTGTTAGCTTGACTTTGTGGTGCAGAAGGATGTGGAAGGTTATTTATTGTAATAGCACTTTGTTGTTGATTTTGACCGGGAAGTGTTTGTTGGAGTAATAAAGTGTTGTTATCTGCATTTTCAGAAGTAACAGTGAAATCCTTTGATGCTCGCTCTTTCTCTTTCGATGATTCAACATTTTCAGATAAGGCTTTTAAAGGTGAATACTTTACTTGGTCTTCTTGTGATGCTTCAGCCCATGAAGTTTTACTATAGTCTTTTTCAGAGGATTCGTGTTGAGCTATATTTACTGGTGGTGTAGGATATCGTTCCGGTGGTTGGATTTGTACAGAAGAATCTATAGGAGCAAATGGCTCAGTGAGACCAATACTTTTCCTTTCAAATACTTCAGTCAATTTATCTGCAGCAGTTCTACTTCTCTGCTCAATGTGGCCCTCTATTGTCTTTCTTTCAGATTCATTTCTTCTATCTTTGTATTCATTTCCATAATCTTTTGAGTTTGTTTTTTCTACTTCTCGAACAGATTTGTCATAATCTTGCATTTCTGAACGCCATTGAGGGCCGGCTGCTTCTTTGTCTCCCCTTCTTACTTCATCTTCGCGATCTGAATAGTCCCTGAAAACATGGAAAATTAAAGTTTGTTTTACATAGGACCAAACGACCAACGGATCGCCTTATATTAAGTGAGGTGGTTATGCATTTAGTCGCCCATTAACATCTACAACACCAGAGGGACTGCAGATACACTGCTGGCCATAAGGTTGGCCTCCGACAGTAAGTCACTTTCACTTTACCCTATCCCGCGCCATCTCTCAACTGTCTTGAATTTGAAGCGTGAATTAAGTTCACGCTTCTAATCTTCACAGATTATAAAGATGTTTTTTTTTTTATAAATATAAAAACAAAAGTAAATTTAGACTAAATTACAAATTACCTTGAATAAGAACGACGGCCATTATGTGCAGCATGGCGTGGAGCATTATATGCAGGCGGTTCTTGACGCCTAGGCGCCGCTTTTCCTGAAAATGCCCACCCTTTATGCTGTTCATCCTGTTGTCGGTTTTGTTGTTGTTTTAAGAACCGTGGTGGTATATTAGCTTGGAAAGTTTTAGAGAATGCGTTTGTCTGATCACGATCACGGCCATAATCTCTATCCCTGAAGTCACGATCGCGATCAACTCTTTCTCTATCAAGTCGATCACGGTCGCGATCTCGGTCACCACGGTCGCGCTCCCGTTCACGATCTCTTTCACGGTCACGATCGCGTTCTCTATCTCCACGCTCTCTCTCTCTATCGAATCTGTCACGATCTCTGTTGTCATTACGATCTCTGTCACGCGCGTCTAATCTTTCTTTGTCATTCTCCGTGATATTTCTGTTGTCATTTCTATTTCTATCTCTGTTCTCATGTCTTTCCCTATCAGAATCTCGCTCCCTGTCTCTGTTATCGAACCTATCTCTATTATCATTACGGTCACGATCTCTATTATCTATACGTTCACGATCTCTCGGTTCACCACGATCTTTTTCCCTTGTGTCTCTATCGCGGTGATCTATTCTGTCCTTTTCCCTATTATCCATTCTTTCACGGTCTCTATTTTCTAATCTTTCTTTTTCCCTAGAATTTGAATCTCTCTCCCTTCTGTCATTCCGATCTTTGTCAAGGCGATCTAGTTTCTCGCGGTTATCTTTAGTCGGTGGAATTGTTGCCGATGTATCGCGCATCTGTCGCCGTTGCTCCTCTTCTTTACGCTGTCGTGCTCGCGCAACAGCTTGCGCCACCTCATTGTTTTGCTTTTGTCGCCTTTCAGCCCACAACTGGTCTTCATCACCAGGTTCCTGAATCTTCGAATCCAAACGCTCGTTATCTGCGCTTGCACGGTTGTTGTTACTTTTGTTACTAGATTTAGTAGTCGGGGCCGACGATTCACCATCAGAAAAGTCCAACTTTTGGCTAAAAAGTTATAATAGTTTATTATTATATACATTTAAGTAGATTTTTTTTACAATGACAATTTTAAGATTAACAAAATACTCACTCATAATCAATATCGTCATGTTGTGCCCACCCTGCATCACGAGAGATATCGTCAAGTGAAGATATTTGTTCCTCCCTCAGAATGGGGCGTGCTGTTAAAACCTCCACGGCTCGGGGCGTAGCAGGCTGTCGAGACATTGACCGTGAGTTCGATTGGTTGCCGCTATTTGCGGCGCCACTGCCAGCGCCGCCGCCGCCACGATTGTCACGAAGTGTGCTCAATGTGCCCATCCCGAGCCCACTGCCACTGCTACCTTTCATCAGCTACATAAAGCATTCAATTGAATTAATAAACATTTACATACACATTTACAAGAAAATCAAATTTCTTTAAGTTTATCTAGATGTACTCACGAAGGATGGCAGTATAGCACGGAAAGCGGGTGTTTGCTGTGAGCCGGGCGTCGAGGCGGGAGCGGCGGCGGGAGAGGATGTAGTTTCTTGACGAACGCCTACGGTCCCACCGCACGTCCAGCTGCCTTCCGCTAAAAGTTGTGTTTAATCCAATCTTTAATTAGTGGGACCTTTCAATATTTAATTATTCATAGGTAGGATATGGGTGTCATTGACTAATTAGAAGTCAGTTTATAATCGAATTAGGATTATGGCAAACTGTGAGCAAATTGTGGAAAGTTCACAATCGGTCAAATATATTGTTAAATAAAAAATACACAAATATTAACTGTCATCACAAAATATTAAACTTATTTTGACCCATCAGTAGAACATACAACTAATGTTTACTATCAGTAATGGATTTAATCTTGAATGTTTTACATTCTACTTCAGTCTATCGACATCAATAAGGATGGTTAACAAGAATACAAATTGAGACAAAAACAACACATTATTATAAATAATTAATAGTAGAAGACAGTTCAAGGTCACAAGAACAGCTACCCAGGTAATATAACTCAGGACTTTAAAAGTTAATTTCAAAATAAAAGTTAATGTGCAAATAGGTTTGAATTTAAGAATAAGGCTGCTTGGCCATTGACATGGAGGGGGACTTCTTTTAAGACATACTATTTAAATTTGTCTTCAGCATTGGCATCCTTGAGATTTAGATGATCTTTATCTATATCATCACATTAGGATATTAAGGTCATAGGGTTAGTCATATAGTTTGTTTTTAAGTACAATTGAAATTCAAAACTTAATTGTATTGGTTAACATGAATGGTAGAAAACATTGTATTGTGCAATTGTTATTATAAAACAATTACTACAAGATTTTTTAAACAATTATGTAATGAGTAAAGTTTAGTTATGAGTTAAAGTTTGTTAGGACCCCAGCCCCACATGGGAAAAGGTCAGGGAGATTATGATGATTAACTCTAACTCAAGAACACTGCTGAATATACCAAGTTTTCTGAAAATGACTCATGTTCAGCAGAGTACTTGTGTGCCTAGATTTTCATAAAGTTATGCAACCAAAGTGTATTAGTACTCTTAGAAATGTGGCTATTCAATTGGCATTTCAGTTGTTTTAAACAATAACATTGCAAACTAATTCATTCTCAAATCAATGTTTGTAGTAAAGGTCATGAATGAAGGAAATGCATTGACCTCCATAATGTGATAATGAATACTGTTTGCATTAAAAATGACAGACTACTGCAAAACATAACCTCTTTTTTTAGAGAGTACTCTAAAAAAAGAGGTTATGTTATGTCATATCCAAATTGATTTCTTAGTAAAGAAATCAATTTGGATATGACATAACAATTTAAAAAATTGCAACCTAACAAACATTTATCTTCTTATAAATAAATGCTGTGGTCAGTAAACAAATTGACACAACTGTGTATAATGGACTCATGGTGTATGTAGTATTTTTGTGTATATATGAATGAATATGTATACACACATACATTAGTAAGAAAGTAAATTTTTATGAATATTTATTGTATGTATTTATAATATTTTTAGTTAATACAAACGTCTTAGGAAAAGCCTGAATTTATCACCAGTAACCAAAAGACTTCTAAATGCACTGTCTGCTATTATATCAAATCTCTCTCCTTTATTGTAAGTCCTGGACGATTCTACCAATGAGAAAATAGTTCACAAGGTTATGTAAATTCTATGTTGAATGTAGGTTTCTTTTTTGAATTTATTTTTGGAAACAATCAGAGTAAACATGTGATGGATTAAAAAACGAGCAAGGTACTGGCGGAATTCCATGAAGACAGAACAAGTTTCTGGTTCTACAGGAATAGAAATTAATGTTGGATTGTTATAATACAGAAGAGAAGAATACCGGTCAGTGATACATAGTGTACAGTAGTGGTAAACCTGACGAGAAGGGATACCAAACCAATAAAGGTCCTTGCAACTTTTGTTTATCTCAAACAGAATTGTCTGTGATGACAATAGTAAAATAAGCCTTAGTACAACCATTTTTTTCCCAAGGAGGGTTGGCATCAAACTGGCCATAGGGACCTAACAGTATAGACTAAGGTCATACCGTGCCGACCCAAAATAAGTGGAAAAAGGCCAGGGAGATGTTCATTTTCATAAAAAGTTTAAGTTGGCTGATGAATTTCTTAAAATAGAGAGAATGTTTACACAATACAAATTTTCAATTAGGTACTAATAGTTACTTTGTGGTCTGAGTAGTGGTTGGGATGCTGGAACATCCGTGGTTCGATGTGAGGGTTGAGCGGCAGCCTCTAAGGAGGGGAATTCTGTGCGAAAGTGGGGTGACAAAGGAGGTGGCAGAGGCACCCAGCCTCCCTGCGCTGTGGCCGCAACAACACCGCTGTTCATTGTTGTAGCCTGTAAACACAAATATAATTTAAGTTAATTAATACAAACAATAATTTAAGTTCAACAATATGAAAATAATATAGAAGTTTTCAAGTAATAAATGCTTACTGTAGTTTGGGAAGTGCATGTTGCTGGTGTTGATACTGTTGTGGTGGTTGTAGAATTGGAACTGAAATAGTACAAAATAAATTAATGAACTTTTTGATTTAAATTTATAATCATTTGACTATTGCTAATATTTATTATGGTTAATGCTCATCTGAATGATGCCACCCTTCTACAGAAACCACAAAATGACATACTTTTAAGCCCTTCCTTGAGGTTAATAGAATTTCAAAAGAATTTAACCATTATTCTCTTCATGGAGTACAAAAAAATTAATCAGAAATTATAAAAAACAGGTATATTGATTTCTCATAACCATAGGTTTCCACTGGCATATAAATGTGTCACAATACAAGGTTTCTTTTTATTTTTCTCTCTAAAAGTACTGAGATGACAAATTTTCAGCAGTGTAAGCCCAGTAATGCTAACAAGTCATTGAAGGTCTAATGTATGCTACAGAATAAATATTTATTTTTTATGGCAAATATACTAAATGACTCACTTGATGTTAGCGTCTTGTCCAGTTTCAGTTTTCAAAGAAGGTAAGTTTGCTGGTGGACGCCGAGCAGAGGGAACTTTTCCAAGAATCTGCATCCCATGTTTGCGGCTTAGTTGAGATTTAACTGAGGACGGTTCTGAGCTTTCGTTCTGTAATTATGTTCCATATATATTGACAAAATGAATGAAAATGATAATAACCTTACTGAAGAAAAAACAGATTTTGTTACAATTTTCACATGGAATTTAAAAGAATATTCCTAATCTGGAAGATTAATTTAAGTATAAAATATGTATAACAATAAGTTATATAACATAAGGTTTTATATTGTACCGATTTGTCTAATTTTTTTTGGATTAAATTGAATTAAACATCCCAGAATGTAAGAAAAATTGAGCATATAACAAACACATCATTAGTTATGTTGAAAACTATTTAATTTAGTTATATACCTACATTAAATAATTGTTGACATAAAAATATAATTTCATATTTAAATAATTTCTAAGAAAGCCAATTAAGTAGATTTGAAATTATTTTTAGTTTGTTATCTCTAAGAAAGATAAATATAAATATTCATAAAAAATATCTATAAGAAAGAAAACAAATTTGACTAACAATGTTTATTATACAAACAACTGATGATTGTTTGTATTTCACTTGTTTTATAAATGTAATAACGGTGGAACTTATTTACGCTTTCTATTTTGTATAAATAAATAAATGAATTGGGTTACAATGGCGGAAATAAGAAAATGAAGGTCGATAAAAACTTACTCTATTGGCGCAGTACAAACTATTGATGTCCAACTTTTGATATTTTTGCTTGCCGGACGTCGGCTTGCTCTGCGCCGTAGTTCCTCCGCCACTCGGCGTCGAGAGTGCAGACATGCTGCGATGTACACACCATCAGGAGATCACCCTCTCACCGACCACCAACTGCAATCAATGCAATCGGTAGTAGACACTAAAGTATGCACTCG
Organism: Papilio glaucus; assembly: GCA_000931545.1. NCBI lineage: Eukaryota > Metazoa > Arthropoda > Insecta > Lepidoptera > Papilionidae > Papilio > Papilio glaucus. The sequence continues at coordinate 94,745 of JWHW01035041.1, read as the reverse complement.
ACGTTACACAAACTTAAAACACAGTTCTTTGTCCTTCGTAATTTTTAAAAATATTGAAACAAATCTTTCACTGCACTGTTAACACTTCAAACGTAATTTGTCGATATGTTACAATTTTAGTATTCACCACCACCACGTATTTACAATCTATCTAAACAATCAAAAATGTACTTTCACGATCGAATGAAGGTAGAATTTAAGCCCTGCCCTCCGAAGTATATTGACGTGTTACATCCGTAGGCCGAACGGACGCTGGATCGATGACTACAGTCTACACCTTATAGAATTTAAAGTTAAACTTTCACACCCTTTACAACCGAACTTCGAAGTATAACTTAAACCATATAACGGTACAAACTCTATGCAAGTAGAAAACGGTAAATAAACTAATTTCTATTAGTAATTGAAACAACAAAAGCAAAATAAATATATACCTTGGTCCGTTATATCGAATAATACGAAATAAAAAATGTCTTAGACAAATGCAAGTTTATTTAATGGCGATTACTTTAGATTTTTTCTATATCCTACGCTACCAAAACTTATATCACTTTATTTTAAGATGGCGTCTCCAAAAGACGATCTCCTTCCTTTACAATCAATAGAGTGACGTCACAAAGACGCAACAAAGCGCACCCTGTCGGAAGAGTTTGAAAATTTACAAAATGCATTCAAAATAACATTTTTTTTTGAAAAAATAAAATGATTTCACATCTCAATAGAATTTCAAAGTTGACCTTTTTAATTTGCTATTCTTCAATCTGTAAGCTGTTTATTTTGGTGTGCAATTATTTTACAAACAATAATAAAGACTTGTGTAACTGTTCAGTAATAAACTGGTACTAATAAATTTTGGTTCAGCGTACGAGAAATGTTTTAAATTAATTTATAGAAATATTACAAGAACAAAATAACAATAATAAATATTAATATTTGGACATATGTCCATGTAACATATACTACGGTATATAAAAAATTACATGACCCGTTACTCTTATACGCTTGCGCAAAACGAGATTTTCGTCGTATTGATGAACTGAAAATCAGTAGTCTTATATCTGCGGAGAACCTCATAAACCCAGAAGTATTCCAGAATACCGGCAGCCATGTCCGGTAACATAGGAATGGAGCAGTTGATTCCTATTGTGAATAAATTGCAAGATGCCTTCACACAATTGGGTGTGCATATGCAATTGGACCTGCCACAAATTGCGGTGGTGGGAGGACAATCTGCTGGTAAAAGTTCTGTCTTAGAAAATTTTGTTGGCAAGTGAGTATTGACCCAAATTAAAGGGATTGAATTATTTTTAGTTTCAAACTATGTTTTTGAAATCTGTTATATAAATGCTTTATTTTTGGTTTTTTACGTTCATTTGCCATTAAAGTATTCCGCTCATATTTCAAATTAAATTGTTTTCAAATAAAATATATTAAACTAAAAAGAATAAAAATATGCTAAAAGGTGCTTGAGCTGTACTGACGTAACAGCTTACAAACAGTATTCGTTCTAACAAAATCACATGAATATGTTTTTTTTTAATTGGATATTTCCGACAATAAAATACATATCGTCATCATTATCATCAGCTAAAGGACGTTCAATAATGGACATACCCCAGAAGGTTGACCTCAAATATCTATCCTGGCCTCTCATCTAGTTAACCCTCACAACCTTGACCAGATCATAGGTCCATTTAGACCTAGCTACGTTTTTATTGGCTGTAATTCCGGGATATTGTTACATAAAATAAAAATTTCAATACTATATTAAAGAAATAGATATTGCACATCGTGGCCTAAATAATGTGCGCATGTCGAATAGTATTGATCTATTATATCTCGAAGTGGGAGAGCTTCCTTATTATTGTTTGAATGTATTAAATAGTCAACGAATTTATAAAAAAATTGAAAGGGAAACGTATCAATGCTGCAAAAATGCTTTAATTATTTAAGTGGAATTTATAAATTAAGGTTTTATTTTGTTCCTAAATTTAACAAAACTTTTCCCTATTCAATAAAAAAATATGTTAAACGGAATGCCAATACCATAACTACCACCCACCTACCACCATATTGAAAAATAAATTAGTTTATCGATGATGTGATGTATAGAGGATGAATAAGTTTTAGTGATTTCGAGGTGGTAAAACATTTATGAATATTAGTGAAAATGTCTGGGAATTATGGAATGCAGCAATTAATACCTGTCGTGAACAAATTACAAGATGCATTTGTGCAAATGGGAGTGCACATGTCTTTGGATCTTCCACAAATTGCAGTTGTGGGTGGTCAATCGGCAGGAAAAAGTTCGGTACTAGAAAATTTTGTCGGCAGGTGAGTCTATTAATTGTAAACAATAGGGAGTCACTAGTTTTTGATATAAATCTATGAAATAATCTACTTTTTGTCTTATTCTATTATTGTCTTCTTTTTAACGGTTTGAATATCATGTAAAGTTTATAATTTGTTTACATTGCATTGTATTGGTTTAGTTAATATTTAAAGTTCTGTCTAGTATTCTGAATAGATTTTTTTCTTAAAGAAATCAAAGCGCCAAACATCTCTTATATGACAAGTATTGTCATTGCTTTGTCATACCAACAATTGAGACAAAAATCAAAGGAAACTCTTAAACTTATAATTGAAAAATACTTATAGGATAGAAATAATTAAAACCTATAGGATTAGGAGGACATACTTATAGGATAAAAATATTTACATCTGTAATCTTTTTCCAGTCCTTGTACAATTTATACACTACTAGAATATGGAGTAAATGAAAGATTATAGAAAGATAAACTCAAACTGATGACTCACTTGGATGGACAGAAATAATGAATTTTTATTTTACATTTTAGTACTAAATCCCTACCACATTGACTATCGAAATGCAGCAAATACAAATGCTGTAATGGAAATGATGAATTAACCCACAGTTTCCACTGGCATAGGTTTCTTTCTATATTTATCTCTGAAAAAACTGAAATGACAATATGCTAATTGTTTTTGGTAGTGTAAACCCACAGTAAGAAAGAGTTGTGATATATTTTTTTATGCAAAAGCGAGAGGTGTTGGTAGGACATCCTATATAAACTGTCAGGATCACTAAATAAGATTGTTGAGACACTACAAAAAGATGATATTTCCCATACCTGCCAAATAATTATGTAGATGGATGTAGAAGAAACAAGAGAGGTATGAAAGAACCATGTCATAAGGTTTAAATACATTCTTCGGGTGTGGTGTATGTGGTAATTTATTTAGTTTTATATTTGTTCTACTATCCTATTAATCCCATCCATATATTATTACTCGTCAACTTTCAAGAGCGTGTTTAATTTAAAATTTGCAGTTTTTTGAATTTTCTAATAAGAATTGATCATAAACGGCCTGAGAGCATAATAAAATAAAATAAATATTATTTCTATTTGAAATTGTTACTTGATTAGTGTTAGTGCTCTTCAGTTATGATAAAATACTTACTCTTTTATGTTAGAGACAAATAGGTGATAAAACAGAAAACAAATATTATTACTGTTTGCTGTAAAAACAATGACAAGATGTCATATTTGCATATTTAACATTTTTTTATGTGTGAGAGAGAAGAAGTAATATTTAGTGAAAGTGATGACAAGACTAAATAATATAATATACAAATGTTTGAAATGAAAGAAAATACCAGGATGTGGACAACGGTAGACATGAGAAACTATGTGTATGTAGTACTCTTCTTCATATTTGAATATGTTTAGGGATTTTAGGTCTCTCTATTTTATCCTGGTCTGTGGATGTGAGTATTCTGAATTATTTTTGTTATTATAATTACTTAATTATATTTTGTTGAAACTTAAAAGATTATCAAAATGGTCATATAATGGTTTAATTTACAATATATAGAATATAGAAATTGCTAAAGCAACCAATATCTTAAGGTGGCATATATAATTTAATTTCAACATTAACATAACCTTCAAGTTATATTAATGTTCAAATAATAGTAATTTTGTATAATCTTTCATAAGCTTGTATTAATGAATTAGTAAATGATAATTAAAATAAATAATTCTTATAAATAAATTAAAAATAAATGTATAATTGGTTAACTTAGGTTGAAACATGGTCAAGGTTGTGGAAGTCCACTCGATGAAGGTAATCTTAGGGTATCTTGAATGTTCTTTCAAGATGTAAGAATATAGGTAAGTCTCCATAAGCTACATGTAAAAAACACATTCATTGTGAAAAAAAATATTTTAAATTTCTGTTTCAACAAGCTCATATTTTATGAGTCATATGATTGTTAGTAGTAATTATTCAGTAGTTAGTTTTTATTCTTTTTTGATATGGAAGTGGTCTTGTTATCCACAGTTGTATATAAATAAAGTGTACTAAAGTCTAAAATTGACTAGCAGTACAAGCAGATATCTTGCATGAACATTGTCTTGCTTGCTATTAGCCGGTTCAGCTAATTTTTGTTTGGTATTTGTCCTGAAATAAGAAAAACAAAACTGGAACCCAATAATTTTTAATTACTGGGTTCCATAGTTTTTAAAAAAAGTTTTAATTATATATAAACAGAAAATTGGTCCAGCTGTTATGCAGGAGTTCAGTCACAGATGAAATATATATAAAGATGTATGAAAGCATATTTAGATATTATTTTGCTTCAGGGATTTCTTGCCTCGAGGCTCTGGAATAGTTACACGGAGGCCCTTAATTCTTCAGCTTATACATGGAAATGCAGGTATTTATGTATAATTTTTCTCTCTTAGTTGCTAAGAAAAAATTTGGCTTTGATTTATAAAACAAAAGCATCAGAAAGATGGTACAACGCAGTGATTGAAAAGGATATATTAACATGAAGTTATCATTTGGTTCACATATGTTCCTTATCAGGATATAAGTAGGTAGTGTTAGTAGGGGACGATTTAGGAGAACTTACATTGATAGATTAGTGGCTAATTAAAAAAGGGCGATATAAGGAACACCAATAACTGACAATCATGTATGTGGAGATGTATCAATTTAGAAGCGAGAGAGGTGTGCCAGGATCGTGCCAAATGGAAATCCAAGATCATAGCCTACCCCCCAATATGTGCTTACGCCCGTAACGTAAGCACATATTTATTTATTATTATTATATTTACGTAAATAAGCAGTTGGTGTCACCCACCCAATATTGTGAGCGGATCACTGTTGGGTTAGGGCTGAACATATAAACTTTATCTATTTTAATGTAATTTTGAACATAAGACATTGTCCAAAAAAAGTTTAAACTAATTGTTTCTATGACATTTTCCTACTCCTGAGGTAGCTGGTTGTGTATTTGAAATAAATATATATTTATTTCAAGTAAAGGTTGTAGGTTTTATTGTGGGTATTAAACTTTCATTTGTTTTCACTGACAACCCTAACAGTAATCAGCAATTGCTGGTCCCCTTGTTTCCCATCATGCGATTTGTTCAATTAACTAATGTGTTTCGGATATTTCATCTGTATTTTATATTTGTCAGAATATGCGGAGTTCCTACATTGCAAGGGCAAGAAGTTTACGGACTTCAATGAGGTGCGAGGCGAAATTGAGGCTGAGACGGATCGTGTAACTGGCAGCAACAAGGGCATTTCTCCTGTACCCATCAACTTGCGAGTTTACTCTCCCAATGGTATGTTATATTTACAATTATTATTCACCTAGTGTGTTCACATAAGTGAAGACACAATTTCACATGTTCTCTTTACTTTACTAGGTTTGACAGGGACAGCAAAGTATATTGTTATTGTTATCCTCAGTCTACTCTTGTAAGATAAAATGCGATGTTATGCATGTTTCATAAAAAATTACTTAAACAGTGGTAAAAAAATTACTTTTAGTTTATTGGTTTATGTTACACTAGCTGTGCCCGCGACTTCGTCCGCTTGGAATAGGAATATAAAAATAGAATACTTTAGGCAGCATTTTTAATTTTTTAGGTTAATTATTTTGTTAATAAAATTAATATCATACATTAAAATAACCTACCCCCGGCGTGGCGGCGCTGCGCTCATTGTACACGGCGTGGTGCTTGGAAAGTTTTTTACTTGCGTTTGTTTCACATTGTAATGACTCCGTTAAAGTCACTACTGTTAACGATTACTGTAGTATCCTCTTTTGAGTGAGGTAGTAACATAAAACCTCTGTGGTGAATAGTCTAGTAAATGTTTTTCTTTTTAATATCGTAATGACAATCGGCCATTCGCTTGTCAGCTACGGAGTTGGATAGATCGATCGCGAGCAAAATCAAGTGGCTGTAATTTTTTTTTTTATTGTTTCCTGAAAATATAAGAGTGTACCAAAGTAAATCAAGACTCTTATTTCAAAAGCGACTACACGTAAAAACAGCATTAAATACTCATTTAGAAAGGTTTGTAACACTACCTACCTTAATTCTTCTCTGTGTTTCTCTAATATTTTGTCTTGTTGCAAATTTATGAAACATTCACATAAACCTTACATGTATGCATTTCCATTCCAACTTTCATCCCCTATTTTTATTTTACCCTTAAGGGTAATTGTTTTACAAACTTTGAATGTCATATTTATTTATTTATTATAATTATTTATTTAAGTATGTGTTTATGAAAAAAATAGTATATGTACTATATCAGTTATCTACACTCGCAAGCAACCAAATCGACTCACCCCTTGACGGCGCCCTTATGCATTGATTTTACTAAAACGACAAATGTCAATTGTAAATATGATATGTCATTCGAA
>JWHW01035041.1:70490-83496 GCA_000931545.1 Papilio glaucus | reverse complement strand
CGTCTCGAGAATAACATTGTTCTCAGCATTAATCATACGTGCCTAAACATAGTGGCCCAGAAGTCTCAGGCACGGCAAGTATTTTCTGACGTTCGTCGGAGACAACTGAAAGGAAGAAGAGTGAGTTCATGGCTCGCTTTAGTGGCTAAAGCTTTTCGCTTTAGTAGAAAAGTATTCGAGAATCACGGATTAGATATCAATATGAAGCGATCCTTTTCGATTGCATCTGCTGGAATGGGCTCAGGTTTAGTTAAGAAGGGACATTACCATAGAATAGAATCGTAAATGCTCCACAAGTGCATTGGGGCAGGGATAAGGATAAGATTATAAGGATTTCCTCCCATCTATACAAAATTGTTTGAATAATTATCCTTCAAATAGCTATGTTCGTCGGAAAAATACTCACTACATATTTTCCGGTTAGAGGGATGTCGTAGCTAGTGAGAAAATACGACTATCGAAACGTGCCGTCTACTGTCCAGAAGTGCTGGTTAGTGAACATATCGTTGATAAATCGATGGTGCTACCCACAATTTCAAAATACATTCTCCCACGCGTTTACGTACGTAAATACATGTATAAACCTTAAAATTTTATGAAACTACATGACGAGAACTTCATTCTCACGTATACCTGCAAATAAATTACTGATAGCTTAATTAATTAAAAAAAAAACTAAAATTATTGAATTAACTTTATTTATTGCATATTTGTGATGAAGGTGTGACAGACAATGCCTGATATTGGTCTAGACCTGGCAGTAAATCTCAGGTTATCTTATCACTGATATCATCTATTTTGAATCGCGTGTGTCGCGTGGAATGTGCCTCTTGGTCGAATCGGCTTCGATCATTTTGTTTTAATCATTATTTCAGTACAGCTATATTTACATAAATATGACTATGTATCATTTGCTTGTAGCATTGACCGTTTTGTAACGATGAATAACGCTTGGGATTGACTATACAACAGTGTTTCACGTCTCTATGAGGATTCCATTTCCAAAAACCACCTCACTCTCTCTATTCTCCCTTATGTCATAAGAGGATGTCTCATGTTACATTTTACTTCCCAAGGCGATAGTTCGGGTTACTCTTTTATACATAAAAAATAGAAAAGTAAATACATATTTACATACACAAATAACTAGCGTAAACCTAAATTAAAAATTATATTTACATATCCACAAAAATTATAAACCCTGCCACTTTGCAAGCCCATGTAAATTTATAAGATACAAATTTCCATAGAGCGAAATAAAAATAGCGATGTAATGTTTATCGCAACATTCTGGCGTAAAATAAATACTCTGCGTGTTATCCAGTTGGCAACAGTTTATTTTTTCATTCTGTTATTTCCTTTGAACAGGGCAAGATAGCAAACACTATCCATAATTTTTGCGTTCGTAGTACAGCAGTACTAGTCAATATTTTATATTTAACAATTTATACACGATGTTTATAAAAATAATGTCAGGTTAAAAAGTGGAATTCTTAGGTACGTGTACGATTTAGTCAAATAAATTTTCAAATTCCAATCTTATCATTTATATTGTGATAAAGCATAAAGTATTTCACCATAGATAGCACGCATAACATGTTTTTGTTATTAATATTGACTAATTATAATTATATGTCGTAGTACGGATACCATTTTATATTCCTCCTGTTATAATAAATAATCAATGATCAGATCTATATTTTGACGGTTTTTAGTTTGAAAGAAATAATTTTAAAATTTCATTTCCCACTATACATTATTGAAAATCTTTGCATATTTTTCATTACTTTTTAAATTATACTATGAAATCCCATTGGAATTGTTTCCCTTCTCCTCTTTCATTCAAAATCCTGGCGCCATATTGCCATATTTTGTACCACCTCTACCTCTTTTTGAATAGAATTGGTGTTCGCTTGAATGTTTGTAGGTATACATTATCGTGTATATTCCTTCAGTGACGTCATAAAGCTTTTGTCGCGTTTTGTTTTTCTTCAATTTCACTCTTAATAACGGCGCTGCATTCTGAATGGCCAGACATATGTAATTGTGTAAATTAATTCAATAACTTCCACTCGCGTGGCGTTTCATTCGTTGGAAGCCCTTGAAATTATTCGGCGTATCGTGTAAGTCATTAAGTATGATTAGCACCATCATTTCGGAACTCGCAGTCATCATGAGCATTTCAACTGTAAAACTCAATGCTAGACTAGCAATAGTTAATTTAAAAAAAACACAATAAACTCTACTGACTCTATGAAACTCCGGGAAAGAATACGAATCTAATGTCCCTCCCCCATCCTTACCTAATAGGATAGGATGTTTACGCGAAGAGAATTGGAGGGGGAGGGCATGAATGGGGAAAAGGAAATATCTTTTTTCCTATTTATCCCCTCCTCTGTCCATTTAAGTTAGGCAACGCATCTGCAACTCAGTTGCTTGGTGCGGATGCCGAACGAATTGATCGGAGGAACGGAAATAGGATTTTTTTATTTTAATGAACCTTTTAAAGAGAGGTATAGAGATGGGGAGAGAGAGAGAGTGATGGATACAACATAGAGCAATCGCTATTCGGCTTTTCGTTAGCCATATTATCTCAAATGTTCCATTTCATTTCCCATTGCCCATTATTTTGATAATCGTTTGTAGTTTATTGATTCAATTCCGTTCTACCACATGTTACGTTTTTTGTTGTCAGTGCTGAACCTGACGCTGATCGACTTGCCGGGGCTGACGAAGGTGCCGATCGGCGACCAGCCGGTCGACATCGAGCAGCAGATTAAGGCGATGATCTTCCAGTTCATCCGGCGTGAGTCCTGCCTCATCCTCGCCGTCACGCCCGCCAACACTGACCTCGCCAACAGCGATGCCTTGAAGCTTGCCAAAGAAGTTGATCCCCAAGGTGAGACTTTTTTCAATACAGATTGGCAGCAAGTAAGCCGGTCATCTAATGTGATGTCCTATCAACAATTACAATTGTAACGAATGCGTTGCCATCTTTTTAGTAGCAAAGAGGAGGGAGAGAGTCTGGTCACCAATATGCAATTCATGCCCAGCAGAGCAGATTTCTAGACTTTTAGATGTATGTTTAGTTGTTGTGATGTGTGATAAAACAACTTCTTTATGGCATGTGAAAAATCGCTTATTACGAAAATAGTAAAGTTTTAAAGGGAAAATTATTCGTATCATTAAAGAATAATTTAGTAATACCTAAAACGGTAAGACAAATTTAAACGTGGGTGTTCGTAATGATAAATCAATATTGATGGTATTACTTGTGGCTAAGTTAAAAGCTATTTTCGAGTTTATTTCAGTTAATTGACAGTCATATTTACTCAGTTGTATGTAAAACAAGATAATAAAAATGTGATTAATATACGCAGGTCTGCGGACTATCGGTGTGATCACGAAGCTAGACCTGATGGACGAGGGCACGGACGCGCGCGACGTGCTGGAGAACAAGCTGCTGCCGCTGCGGCGCGGCTACATCGGCGTCGTCAACCGCTCGCAGAAGGACATCGACGGCCGCAAGGACATCTCCGCCGCGCTCAATGCCGAGAGGAAGTTCTTTCTCAGGTATACTCCGACCAATTATGACGTCGACGCCTTCCAGAGAAGAGTAAGCCAGCAAGGCTAAACTAGTGTTTACCATCTTTCGACTACACCACATAACGCCTGCTACACCAGAGGAACTGTAGATGCATTGCTAGCCTGTAAGGATGGAGTACGCTCGCTTCTTAAAGGGCTCTAAGTCCCATTAATAGTGTAGTTCTACCAGAACATTTTCCAATATTGTACATGTACAACGATACCTCCTAGTATATCTAGAAATATAACGATACCTCTACCGCCTGAGGTGACAGTCTATAGAATGTTTAAATACCCCACTGTAGGGGTTGATTGATACAACACATTCTAATTACTCTCCACCCAAGCATTATATTGGGTACACATTGATAATATTCTCGAGGTTGGATGAATGAAATTTAAATCATCTAACATTGCAACTGTAGATAATAAATAATTAAATAAATTCAAATTTACCATCTATAGCCACCCATCGTACCGTCACCTTGCGGACCGGCTGGGAACGCCGTACCTGCAGCGCGTGCTCAACCAGCAGCTGACGAACCACATCCGGGACACGCTTCCCGGCCTGCGCGACAAGCTGCAGAAGCAGCTGCTCGCGCTCGAGAAGGACGTCGAGCAGTACAAGCACTTCCGTCCCGACGACCCCTCCATCAAAACGAAGGCCATGCTGCAGTGAGTACAGAACTCCTCCACAGCTGAAATGATATGATGATATGAATGGAAGTAACCTGAAGAATAGCAAACCTTAAGTGTCCGGTCACACAGCCGTACGGCGCTCTTCTTTTCATACAGACAGGCGCGGATTATACGCTTGGAACTGACCTTCTGCATTGGTAAATAAAGCGAATGCCGGTCGGCTCCTGTTATTGTTTGCCATTAAGCATATTAGACAGACTTTCGCGTATTCTCAATAATAAAAGTAGTAACGTTTGCAATATTAGTAGTTACATGTGAACAAAATGTTAGATCTAAAAAGTGAACCTTTTCAATTACTTCAGTATTTAAAGTTTAATGAGTCTGGTTCCTAAACCTTTTTTCATTTATTGAACGAAGTTTTTTTTTGTGACTGACTGTCACTGTTAGTCTGGAGGAGGCTGTAACAGATTTACCGGATTTGAGGAGGCAGAGCGCAGAGGGCGCTTAGCCTAATCCTCTTTGCAGTAACTAAGCTCGAGGGCTCCCTCGGGAGCCTCGGCTCGGGTCGTTACTTTATTGTTATGACCGGATTGGGACCCCGCCGAACTCTTAGGTCACTTCGGCGGACGCTCAATGGAGTGACTGGGCTCAAGGGACCCCGAGAGAGGACCTCGGCTTGGGCTGTCACTCAATACGCGTTTAGCATTCCGATTCGAGGGTGCCCTAGAGGGCCTAGCCTCGGCTCGATCGGTAGCTAATGTCTGACTAAATTGAACGAAGTATAACGATATGTGTAAAATTTGTACACTAACTTGTGGACAAATCTTAAGAATGCGTCGTAGGGTAAATAAATGACTATACTATGAAGTAAGGACTCATGACTCGAAGATAAGAATAAATTATTATACTTAAGAAAATGAAAATGTGTTTGTATACCCACAGAATGATCCAGCAGCTTCAGACGGAATTCGAAAAGACCATCGAAGGTTCGGGATCGGCTCAGATCAACACTAACGAGCTGTCGGGCGGCGCCAAGATCAACCGGCTGTTCCATGAGCGCTTCCCCTTCGAGATCGTCAAGATGGAGATCGACGAGAAGGAGCTGCGGCGAGAGATCGCCTTCGCCATCCGAAATATACACGGTATCAGGGTATGTACTAAATGAATTCATAGAAACACAAATATTAACCCAATGTTGAACAGTGGTGGAGCCCTAAGTGATGTATTTATTTATACTTCCGCGTTTCGTTAGATGAGTGAGATGCTGGAGGTCTCATGCCCTTCAATCGCCATTCTCCTTGCCTATATCCACACCTGAGACACAAGAGGGGATTCTTAGGGGTGCTCGGCAGGAAGTCGCTAGATGCGGATAGCGAAGGACCGCATACTCTGTGTGGAATACATTGGGGAAAGCCAATGTGTGCAGCAGTGGACTGATATAGGCTGATAATGATGATGATGTATTTCTAGCTAGAGAAAGACTACTAGGGATACGTTGGCATCCATATTTACTTGTAATTGTTGATGTTGCCTGATAGAATTACAAGTCCACTGAGATGTCTTTGCTAACTTTGAGATTTCACGACTGCGACTTATCTATTAAGCTATTATTACATATTAAAATAAAATGCATCTTTAAGTTGTTATTATTTGTGTTGTAGGTGGGCTTGTTCACGCCGGACATGGCTTTCGAAGCTATCGTGAAGAAGCAGATCTCTCGGCTAAAGGAGCCCTGCCTCAAGTGTGTCGATCTCGTCGTCCAGGAGCTTTCCAACGTTGTTCGCGTATGCACTGAAAGAGTGAGTAAACACACCAACAAAATACATATATGTCTCTGCGTAGCTCATACAAAAACATCGAAGTAAGTCCGCTGAATTGGACATAAATCTTTAGAGTTTGTGTTTAAGTTATATCTTAAATTTTTACTTAGTGATGCTTGCTTTATTAAGAGGAGTAATCTGTAACTTATACCTACATACACACATAAGCATATAAGCATTATTCTTTACTATTAATGATAAAAACATTTACCATGTTTGGTGTTTAGTGATGGTCTTCTGTGGTCAATTAGTTCACGTGAACAGCATGGAACATGCATCAGTCAACAAACTTGTGAGTTTGGAACAGTTTCGACGAACTTTTTTTCATTTATTTTTCTTGTATTTTATTTTGAATTTTATTGTTATACAAATATAATCCCTTGCATCGTACAATGGTTTGTTTTTGTTGATTACTTATTTATTTTTGAACCATTGTTGCGCCTTCCCACCTGTTTTGAGTTTTCACTTCTATCGGCAGTCCTTATAGAGACTGCCTGTGTTTTGTGTTATTTTTTTGTATAGCAAGCGGTTCATCCGATATGAAGTGATAGGCCATAGGCGTTGGCAACAAGTTGCATACGCGTTGCCTACCTTTGATAAACAGAAAAAGGATATTGCCTTTTCTTACCACTGTTAGTGTTGTGTTCCAGATGTCTCGGTATCCTCGGCTGCGCGAGGAGACGGAGCGCATCATAATGTCGCACGTGCGGTCGCGCGAGCAGCAGTGCAAGGACCAGCTCGTGCTGCTCGTCGACTGCGAGCTCGCCTACATGAACACCAACCACGAGGACTTCATCGGATTCGCCAAGTAACAATGCCTTACGTATTACGAACTTGTAGTCATGAGTCATTGACTTTTATATCGCAGGTCACAGATAAGAATAAATAACAAATATCTTAAATGTTTCCGTGAGTTCAGTAAAGGTTACTTCGTCTGAATGTGTATTAATCAAATTTAAATCTGTTAGACCCTAACTTAGCGATTCCTAATCGGCTAAATATTTATATGTGCTAGTACATTAATTACTTTATTTGTTGGGCATAGTTATATCTTGCTTAGGGTTAGCCTTAAATATACTTTACGTGATTTAACCATTAAATATTATTTTTTTAATTAGTTTTGTATAAATTACTATCTATAAAACCAAGTAATTGCTTTCAATTTCTAAGTAAAATAGTCATTTCTGTCGACATAATTCCTTTTGTTTGTAAAACATTCTTTCAGTGCTCAGAATCAGTCGGAGAATGCTGTGAAATCTGGTCACCGCACGCTGGGCAACCAAGTCATTAGAAAGGGCTACATGTGCATTCACAACCTGGGAATTATGAAAGGTTTTATCATATTGTCTTGTTTTGAAATGTACAGTATACATTCATATTGAATAAGTGCCATTTATAGTGGATTTGATTTTGGTTTTTTTTTTCGGGATCTCAGGTTAACCACTGATAATGTAATATCAGTTTTGATATGATAAAAATATCTGAGATTTAATTTACACTGTGTATTACAAAACAATAATGTAAATATTTTCATGCGCAGATAAGGATCTATTTGCAAATTGACGGTCTTTAGATTATTATCATTAATAGCTGTTCCCGCGACTTCGTCCGCGTTGAATCCAATAAAAATGTGTTTTTATAGCGCAAAATTAATAAAAAACAATATTTAGTTGCTACAATCATGTGCAATACTATCTACGGCGATGCAACATTTTATTCACTTTACTTTATTCTGTTGAACCTTGGTTATTTTATGCAAATTAAATTAGGCTTAGATTATTCTTATAACATTAGGTAATTGCCAGTAAAAGTTCTGTTTAAATGCAGAAAGAGATTACTGCTGTGCCCACTTTACAACCGGTTTCGTCTCCCAAGTCGATCTATCATCCGTAATTTCAATCGTCGCTCCCTTGATCATGTCACCTTTCACGCAATCCGTCCATCTCTTCTTAGGCCTGCGCCTACCGACATACCCCTCCAGACTCAGGATTCAAACTCTACTTGTTGTACTATTGATTCCTCGTCATAGCATGGCCATAAATTGATAACGTTTCGCTTCTTAATTTTTATCCGTTCGTGTTAACCCATAATTCACATTTTCCTTATAAGTTTCATAAATGCGTTTAATAAATTTTATGATGAGAAAGTGAATGGCAAATTGGTAGAAGACTTCTTGAACGAATACATGTCGAGCACACTAACGGTGTGAATATATCATAATGCGTGTTGTCCAGGCGGTTCCCGGGATTACTGGTTCGTGCTGACGTCGGAGAGCATCTCGTGGTACAAGGACGAGGAGGAGCGCGAGAAGAAGTACATGCTGCCGCTGGACGGGCTCAAGCTGCGCGACCTCGAGCAGGGCTTCATGTCGCGCCGGCACATGTTCGCGCTCTTCAACCCGGAGGGCAGGAACGTATACAAGGTACATTACATTTATTCTTGTTATTATTTAACAATGGTAGAGCCCTCGACGCCATCTTTTGCACGAATATTTCGGCTCGACCGGTGAAATACTACGACCTATAAGAAAACAGGCGTTAAGTAGAAGTATTCAGTGTGGTGCCCGAGTCCTAAATCTTGTCTTTCTCCCCTTCCACCCTTTTCTAATAAGGGGAGGGTGAGAACGGGAAGTGCGTTTGACGTGGGAAGGGAGGGAAAATACTTTATTCTGCTTATTCCCTCCTCTGTATGTTAAAGTTAGGCAACGCATCTGTAACTCATTAGCTTGTCGCAGATGCGTATGGGTAGCGTTCACTTAATCGCCTACAAGTTTGTCACCATATTCTGTAAAAAAAGGAAACTTTAACAGTGGTAATGAAAGGCTACGTACGCTGCGGTGGCATGTACTACATTATTCTGCCGACTCCAAAATGATGTTCTCATTTCACAAAACTAAAAAAAAGTTACTCTTTTTTATCCGTATGACTTAGGAGAGGAGGGTAATGTTTTTCGCGGATATGTGTATGTCCGTTCTATTGTGAAGTGTAGCCTAAACAGTTTGACCGATTTTGAAGAGTGTCATTTGGTGTCATCAGTTTCGTATTCTGCCCCGGAGTGTCATAGGGATAGTCAGTCGGGTTTTTGATTTTTTAAATTAACTACCATTATAAGGGAAAAGTGAGGCTTGAAAGTGGATGTTGTAACTAGAATTGAGAAAGGTATGCTTCAGTGGTCTGGGCATATTGAAAGGATGAATGAAGACAGAATAACGAAACAAATTTATGTAGCAAAAGTGAGTGGCAGTGTTGGTAGGGGACGACCTAGGAGAATCGCTTAAATCGATCAGATTAGTGGCTCACTAAAAAAGGGCGATATAAGGAGCACCCATAACCGACTAGCATGTATGCGTAGATGTATGAATGTAGAAGAAGCGAGAGAGGTGTGCCAGGATCGCGCCAAATGGAAGTCCACGATCTCTGCCTAACCCTTTGGGTTACGGGCGTGAGCGCATATTTATTTATTTAAATTAACTATTTACTTGTTTTGAGTCTTTTCCTATCAAACCAATCTATTGAGATTCGTAGTGTTCCAATAATTGTATAAAAGTTCTATGACCAATACTGACATAGTTTCAAAATAATGACTACATATATCGACAACCGATTGGTCCGTTCAGCACTAGTCAAAAATAGCTTGATAAGTCTAACAGCTTTCAAACTGATATGACTGAATATCAGTTTGAAAGCTGTTAGACTGATCAAGCTATTTTTTACAAACTGTAGTCGAGTTTTTTGGTTTTTTAAATAAGCTATTACTTGTTAATTTGTCTTCTTATATCATCTCTCAGATTTTAAAATAGAAAATTCTTACATTTATTCACTTCCCCTTTATTACTTCGTCGTGCACAAAGGCTGGCAATGCAAATATAATTCTTCCGAATATTGAGGACATTTACGGATTGCAGTCAATAAACTTCAGGCAAACTTCAAGCAAATGAGCAAGCAGCATGCTTGCTCATTTGCTTTCTACCGTAAAAAAGTTCGTAATAGGTAACATGTTACTGTTTCGTTATAGGACTACAAGCAACTTGAGTTGTCGTGCGAGACTCAAGATGACGTCGATTCCTGGAAGGCTTCGTTCCTCAGGGCCGGAGTCTACCCCGAGAAGACTTCAGAAGCCTCCAATGGAGATGAGGTAAGCTTGTTTCGCTACACTGTGTTGTATTAATTTAGCTTTCGTTTTTTCATATTTCTATGTATTTTTTTCTCTTCTATAAGAACGCCTCTATCAACTGTCTGTACTTTATCTTTTTATAATTATTTAGCATTTATATTAATATAAGTATATAATCTATGTGTAATGACATGTATATAAAGTGTTAATGCCTCCATTGAGTTTTACATTAATGTGTTGTTCTGTTATGCTATACAGGGCGAAGGAACAGAGGTTTGTCATCGTGGGCTTTTTAAATCAATATTCGAAGTCATCTAGTTGTTCTAATGTTATTGTTGAGTTTGCTTTTACGATGAATTTCAAGAGTTATTTGTGTAAATATTTTGATAGATTTGTTGAAAGAAGCGTTTGGTCTCTTGAAATACATAATTAATATCATGTCGCTTGTCGAAGTGCGGGGCGCTAACTAAACTAGCGGATCATTATTAATGTGGCACACTCTTGCACTCAAAATGCACGCTAACATCTAGATATAAGGTCGTGTAAAATTTTGTATGAGCAGGAATTAAAATTTACGATTCTGTTTTTTTTTTTTCAAATTTTATTTTGAGTTTTATGTTTTTACTTTTTATTATTTTTTTTAGTTATTTCTGCCTGTTGGGTTGGCTGACAGTAAGAAAGTAAGTGATTAGTTTTTCAGAGCTTGTTTGCCGAATTTGAAAAATGCCTAGGGGGTGATTTTTTCTTTGAGTAAGTCTAGGCTAATTGCACAATATATTAAATTGCATGAGCAATTTATTTAATTGGCTAAATCTCTTACTGTATATTATAATTGTAAAAAAGCTTCATAAAGCTTTATTAATTCATTCCGGCTCATATAACATTTTGGTTATGGTCAGAGTGTCATTTTCTTATTAGTACTTTTATCGTATTGTATTGCATTTCTGGATTGTGGTGAGTAAAATTAACACAACAAAAAACAAATACATAACATATTATATACAACTAATTCCTTGCTCAATTGTACTAAGTATAATATTTTTATTAGATAGGAGAGATTTAGAATTTATCAAAATACATAATATAATAAAATTCAAAGTAGAGTATCATTATTACAACTAGTATATTTGAGCACGGCAAACCCGCACTAGGGATAATGTTATCAATGAAATAGTTTTGTTTTAACAATATTTTTATATATTTTTTTTAATAATTGGTTTCATAATGCTTTAACATGTTTTGCAATTTGATTAATTATGACCTCCTATAATAGACTGTTAAACATTAATTAGTGTTGGCTGAGTGCAAGTAAGCAATTATGACTAGACATCGACCGATCTTGTGTGGTGAAGGAATTAATAATTGTTTATGTTAAAAATTAATGTTTTAATATCTATGGTCGGAATCTAGTTGTAAACAAAATATGTCGTAGAAATGTGTTTCTATAGATGCTGCTATTATTGATTTTCTACAAAAATAATACAAAGACATCACACTCACTGGGTATTCGAAGTAATACATTTTATACTACAGCGTTCGCCAGAGATGGACTTGTATCGATTTCCGTTATCCACGTGCTTGTACGAATGTGAAACAATACAGACAGAATTGGCAATGTAATAATTTATGATATGCGATATACCTATATATATGAACTGGAGGAGATCAAAATTTATTTACTCGCACAAAGAGAAGAAGACCGCTAACAATAAAAAAATGAACAATCTTTTCATAATTTTTGACACTTCACTTTGCAGAGTAATAGTATTCATACAAACAACATGTACTAAAACGATGTAAACAAACAAATAAAAACTAACATTTCTTAACATACGCTTGCATAAATTTAACAAGTCTATCGTTATTTCTTTCAGAGCTCTGACAGTGCCGGCTCGAGCAGCATGGACCCGCAGCTGGAGCGGCAGGTGGAGACCATCCGCAACCTGGTGGACTCGTACATGCGCATCGTCACCAAGACCACGCGCGACCTCGTGCCCAAGACCATCATGATGATGATCATCAACAACGCCAAAGACTTCATTAACGGCGAGCTGCTCGCCCACTTATATGCCTCCGGTGATCAGGTACAGTTTCACTTAATTTCTTTACCCCCTCACCTCACACAATGCCGTTGAGACATTACCCGCCCATCTCTTTGCGTGTGGTATTAATTAATACAATTGCGCTTGGCCACAATTTTACGCAACAAGGAAGACTCGAAATTCACTAAATTGTACATTTGTATAGTCTCAAATGATGGAAGAGTCACCGGAGGAGGCGCAGAAGCGCGAGGAGATGCTGCGCATGTACCACGCATGCAAGGAGGCGCTCCGCATCATTGGCGACGTGTCGATGGCCACCGTCAGCACACCCGTGCCTCCCCCCGTCAAGAACGACTGGCTGGAGAGCCGCCTGGACTCCAACCCGCGCCTCTCGCCGCCCTCGCCCGGCGGCCCTCGGCGCGCCACGCCCGTGCAGCAAGGTATGTTCGTTACTCCCAAAAATACTCTGGACCATACCGGCGGTGTGTCATTACCCCAAACCTACCCCGGATTACATCATTACTCTCGAAACTACCCCCAGACTATATCCCAGTGTGTCTTAAAATACTTTGAACGCTATTCCTTCATATATTATATCCTATTATTGATGTATTTTATATCTTTTATTAAAGACGTGATTTTTCTTAGTATTTCCCTTCCCTCACTCGTTCTGAGCATTTCCTATAATATTATATGATAAACAAATGTATCCTTTTTAATAAGGTTAATGTTGAATTTAATTAAAAAAAATGTTATTGAAATATGAATATCACATACGATTAGATAGAAGAGATATGCCGAATAGGA
>JWHW01035041.1:17437-60683 GCA_000931545.1 Papilio glaucus | reverse complement strand
AGGCCCAATTCCAGTCCCCAGTCTTCTTCCCCTTCCTATCCTTTTCTTAGAAGAAAAGTTTGGAAACGGAAAGAAAAATTTACAGGGGCCCTCCCCTGTAAATTTTTCTTTCCGTTTCCAAACTTTTCTTACATGGATACGAAAAGGAAATTTCGTTTTTGTTTATACTCTGTAATTAATGTACAATTAAAGATAGGCAGCGCATTTGCAACTCATAAGCTTATTGCAGATGCCTATGGGTCGCGGTCACGTTATATGAGTTGAACACCTAGCCTTATACAAAAGAAAAAGCTTAATTAGAATGCGGGAAATGGCTTTGTCAAGGATTTTAGGATTTGAAGTGTGAAATTACTTTATGCAGACATTTACACATGTCTCCATGATTTTTTTCTCTTGTTAAGTAAATTGTAGTCATAAAAAATGCTAGTTGTTTCGTCGTCGTTTCAGCCGATATTTGTCCACTGCTGGACGTAGGCCTCCCCCATTGATCGCCACAAAGATCGATCCTCTGCCATCTTCATCCAGGCTCCACAACTTTGACCAGATCATCGGTCCATCGGAGGCCTACCAACGCTGCGTCGACCTGTACGTGGTCGCCACTCTAGGACCTTTCGGCCCCATCGGCCATCCGTTCTGCGAGCAATGTGTCCGGCCCATTGCCACTTAAAGTTTGCATTTCTTCGGGCAATGTCGGTTACCTTGGTTCTACTGCGGATCTCATCATTTCTGATGCGTTCCCGCAGAGAGACTCCGAGCATTGCCCTCTCCATTGCTCTTTGAGTGACTTTGAGCCGTCTAATAGTGCTCAGTGAGGGGCCACGTCTCAGTACCGTATATCATCGCTGGCAACACACACTGGACTGTGACCAGTTGTTTCAAACTCGGTAAAAAAGTATTTTTCGTTGGACCAAGTCGATAACTCATAAGTAGTTGTAGATTAGCAAACTAAATTGTAGCAGTGGTTAAACTTATTTTTATTTACTGTTTAGCTAATGTCCGGCCACATCTTTATATGCATACATGTCGGCTTTCACTATTTCAATCATTCTCTATGCACGCCAACACCTGTTCATCCTTATGGTGAATTTATAAAGTTACTACGAAAGTGATAGAAAAGAAACGTATTGTATCCTTCTATTCTATCACATTAATCGGAAGGATAATTTATTTTGGCTGAACACAGTTATCGCTGTGTCGTTCATACCATCTGAAGGTCGGAAATCCAATTGAATGTGTCCGATGTGTTTTGATATTTCGGATTCTTACGTTTATAGGAATTGCTCAAATGGGATTTACGTTCTGTTTAGTCCATTCGAGGTCTTTTTTTTTATTTTACATAAGTATTGAGTAAATGGAAAACTGTTAGATGTAATTCTCCGACTAGTACGTTTTTGTGTACGTTTTTACGACTAGTACGTGCTGCAGTGTTCGAGCACTCAGATACTTTTCCAGTAAAACACACAAACACGTACCCGATGTAATAATTGTCAACTCATGTACCTGTACATCTCCGTAGGTAACAGCAGTAATAAATCTTAACGTTACCACTTTAGACATCGTGATGATTTAAAAAAAATGTTTTGATGTTTGCCACATTAGATTATAGTCTGAGTCTGGCATGAGGAATTTATACCCTCATCTGGCCTATTAAACTACACGCTTTTTAAGAGTTTACTTGATTTGATCCTGGGTCAAGAGCGAAGCAGTTGTACTTTTATCCGGCGATAGGATTTACAGATTAATAAAAAAAAGTTAACATAAAACACTAATTTAGTCTTGTAATTCTATATAATAATGGTATATATTATGAAACAATATGATACGGACACGCCCAGGGTGTACGGAAGACAAAAACATCGGCCATTATTACAATTTAATGAAGAGAAAGCCATTAGGAGCTGGGACTTGATTAAATCGTCGGCGAGCAATTGTCGGCTCGCGGCGCCCTCTGCCGGCGCACGGGGGCTAATCGCATGACCACGTTTCTTATTACGCGTGATTGTTGTATCAATCATTTCCCCTATCAAATTATTCAGTGGCGGGTAATTCTATCGCCTTCGTATCGTATCTAAGCCGTAATGGTAGTAATGGCCTCTGAGATGCGTCCAACGGAAATATTCGGGCGCACTTAGTCTCGCTTTGTTACTCGACTGATTGTTTGATTCGTATAATATTACTGAGCCAAAATTGGGGACAAATTTATACGACTATTGTACTTTGTTGATTTTAGCTTCTTGGAGAAAATCGTTTTCTTATTGTACCTTGAAGTCTTATTTTCGTTAATGTTTCAAATTATATATTACTATTGTAATACGTAGATATAATTTTTTCTTCCATTTTTAGTATTTATAATTTAGAAACCAAATAGTTTGTATGATTGGTAGAGATACAATTTAGTTAAGTTGAAGACAGACGGTACAATTTATGTTGTAAAATGGGCGCCAGCCTCGGAAAAGGAAGCTCTACGCGGCAATATGACAACTATAGCACGGGAGCTGACGATGCTAAGCTTGTACATCTTCGAGCGTTATGGGGACCTATTGGATTTTTAAGATTAAATGGTAAAAAGAAAAAAGGTTATATGATATTTTAGGTGAAGGTGGGAAAGGGTCTTTATTTACGGTTTTTTACCACTTTGTGTTGAAATCTTCAGATTATCTTGTCACGTTATCTTTGAACTATTTCTTTTAAAATAAAAAAAAAAATGACCGCGCTCAAGGATCTCCAGGTGACACTTTTGCTTAACAAGTTTTTAATCATCGCTATCTTCGTCTTTGCAACGCGCTCAAATCGTCAGATTCTTGAAATGCATACTTATAGCATCTAAACTATCTTAATCGGACGCGTTCGAGTGTGTCCAAAGTTCGAATATTTTTTACAAATTTAATCGGCTACCCTAAGCGCACGCCTCTATATTGACTACTGATTTGTAGTGTACGATATTTAACAAGGTCCAAGTTACCCCCGATAATCAGGCACACTCGAGGATGTACAGAAATCCCCGCTTCGGCTCCCCTACCACTAAAGGGGGGCGATACTAACAACAAAAATGTACTTAAATAGATTAAATACAACTTGAGGTTAGAAAGATAACATTATAATTTTAAATCAACATCACGACGAGTTTTTAGTAACAATATTTGGCAGTTGCAGTTAAGACCTTCCGCGGTCCGCCTGTTGTCGACACCTGGACTAAAGGATCGATACGGAATATTACTTTAGAGATTGTACACAATGTCAGGTTCCTCTCTTTGCTACCCTGTTCGCTGATTATTGTTCTCAGACTTCAGAGCCGAGGAAATGCTTTTTTTAGTGTATTTATAAACACTATATTTTAAGGTAAGAAAGCCAGCGGAGCCAATAAAATATTGTTATTCTACGATCACTGTTGTTATCTACTTAACATTAATATTAATCATCATGAAAATTGTTGTGATACTTGTTTCGAATGCTCTGAATAACCTCGTTTTGGGACTTACAAAGTTAATAACCACAGTCACGAATGTAAATCACTGCGAGGCATAGTTCCCTTATCGCGTTGTACGTTAATATGTACCGATTAGCTATGCAAATGCCTTGATTGTGCATTGCGGAGCGCTAAACACTACCGCTGTACGCTGCAGCCGACTGAAGGCGGTTGTACGTAAGTGGTGTAATTGAACGAAATAGCTCTGTTAGCAATCAGAGCCTGAGTCATTAAACGTAGAATACCGTATGTAGCTAAAGATATTAATTTCAAACGAAATGAACACTGAAATAAAATTTAGAACGCTCGCTGATGATTTTATAACGCCTGAACAAATCTTTATAAATTACCACAAAGGACCCACCGTCAATCAGCCTAAACACATTAGCATTTTCAAACGGAAAAATCGCATCGAATTTCTATCATGCGTTTGGTAGCTGCGATCCAACGGACGAGAGGCGAGTTTAAAAGTTAACAATTTTACTTTTGTTACCAATAGATGTCTAATGTTGAACACATTTTGTTTACAGAGTTCACGAATATTAATTCTTGTTATTTTATACCTTCGTAACGTGTTATATTCCAGTTGTTCTCGTGTTTTTTAATATTTGTACTTTAGTTTCATCCACAATTATTTCGATTTATATGACTGAACTTAACTTGTCTTAATAGTAAGAGCAAATCGTAAAATGACAGAATGGCTCTTTGTGTTTCGTATCTTTTGCTATAAATATATGAGAAAACAAAAAAATACCTTTGAAAATGAATTTATATAAAATATTCTCTTATCATATAATACGAAAGGCCCAAATTAAGTTATTATTTAAACACGAATAATTTACAAAGTAATGAAGAAGGAACATCGACTTTTTGCCACGTATAACGTATGATTAAAGAGAATTAGCTTTAAAAATTTCGTATAAGAATTCTTTCTTTCATATAATTAAGTACCATACGTGTGCCCGGCGTTCTATACGCGGCCAAAGTCAATAAGTAGATATTATGAAGCATTTGCCTAATTCAATTGGCAATAGGCGAGTTCCCACAAGGCGAATGCCGCCCCAGCTCATTACGTGCCCTGAATTTTCCCATCGATTAACATGTGGCCTCCTGCCGTAATAATTATAGGTGTTACCGCGACACGCACTGCAATCACGTCACATATGGACGTTTGCACTCACTGTCACATTCACTGACTGTTCAAGCTCTGTTCGATTCTGAGTCCATCTATCAGTTAGAGTAAATGCCACTCACGCCTGAAGAACAGGCGTGTGAAGACTTTCACACAACACGACAATAAGAGATTCGAAAGGAAGATATGTTGTAAGGCTACCGATTCGTTCCGAAGATACTCCTTGTAAATATGGCAATCTACAAAGATAGCCATCAAGATTTAGGGATTAGAGAGGAGGTTAGCTAGGGATAGTACACTGATATTACTATTTACGTAAATATATTTATCGAACGTCTTTTCATTCTTATTTGTCAAAGGCCAGTGATAGTAATCTATATTTTAACACAGCTTATTATCGAGAAGAGAAACAG
This sequence comes from Papilio glaucus, assembly GCA_000931545.1. Lineage (NCBI taxonomy): Eukaryota > Metazoa > Arthropoda > Insecta > Lepidoptera > Papilionidae > Papilio > Papilio glaucus. The sequence continues at coordinate 55,672 of JWHW01035041.1, read as the reverse complement.
CAGCCTTTGGCCATGGATATAGTATGATTTAAGCAATTGATTTTTTGTAATTATAGGTATCCAAGTCAATCAAGTACTTGATACGATGATTCAATTCACCGATTCACCGCTAACCCACCTACGATCGTTTAGACATATACAGCTGATCTCAAAGCATTTACGCTGGCATTTTCTTGTCGTATTTTAAAATAACCGTATACACCAACCTATCAAATCTTATTCAACATCGTGTCTCAGCAATTTCATACAAAACTTTAACGAATTAAACCTTCCTCATAAATTACTCCGTCGTTTGGTGAAAACAGATATGAAAAATGATTAGGTCAGATATGCAAAACCTTACAATTAAAAAACAATATGTTGAATTCAAGCATGAAAGAAATTCATTTCGTTTATTTCTTTATTCTTTTTTTTTAATTCATTGCTTATTTCTTTATTCTTAATTTAACTTATTGCTTATTTCTTTATTTTTAACTAGACATGTAATTATTTACAAGACGACAGTTGCTATCAGCTGCAGCATCGTTTGAAGACCTTAATGTGCAATTTTAGTCAAGTTAATTGTTAATTTCCAGCAGGCGAAGTACGAAGAGATGCAGGCTACATTATTAACTCGTTTATTATATTTGATACGCTAAATTATTATAATCCGAAGCCTTTTCCTAGCAGTTATAAATCCCAGGCTGTGTTAGAAAATAGCATCGCTTCATAATTATAGTTATTATACTTAGTCGCTTTCATTATTACGATTCAAGCGAGCATAATTGAAAAACTTTTCCATCGATATCGTCACCCAACAGCCGAAAATTACGCTCTTACTCACATTACGGCCGCTCACAGATTCCTATCGACTTTAATCCATCGGTTATTACTATTTGAACTTTTAATAATGATTCCGACGTGACTTTGGTGTAATTGCGTCCAGTTCTTGCCGTAATTACACCGAAGTGTAATTTTAAAACTTACAAAGTGATTACATTGTAAGAACGAAAATGTTCTACGTTTATATTTATTCGACCGGTACAAAAGTATATAAGGCAATCGAATGATAATTATTGAAGAATTATTGTAGTCGATAATAACGGTAAGTGAACCATTATGTACTCGTGAATCGTGAATTCAACAATTATAGGAATTAAACAAAGAGTGCGTCGGTTAGCGAAACAGGCTTCCCGAGGGGTGTACTTGAATGCTGTAAGAGTGTTTTAACTTGGCTAAAGAGCAACACTTTCCCAGCGCAGCGTCGAGTGCCCTCCAAAACGCCACTTTCTGCATTTAGACAAATGAACAGCGCTGCGCCCTCGCCGCCCGGCACACGCCGCGCTACAACGATACTCAAATTAACTGAAAGTGACAAACAGTATCAATGTTATCAAATCAATGTATTTTTTATTTAATGTAAAAATCATTGATTTCAGGAGATACTGTTTTGCTTGTTTTTGTTTTGGTGTTATATTTATGTTCAGTATTAAATATTTAACTCCATCTTGAACAGCTCGGGCGTCGGGCGTTAGCGTTAACATTAGGACATTACAAAATATCGTCAAAGATCGATAATACAGTAAGTAGACCGAATTCATGTAACGACACTCACCAAACACGTAGCGCGTATCCACGATACAACTCGATTGCCGTCAATTTTCGTAGTGTAATGACCGCTACCAGGTTCCCTGTTACGCTAGAGCTTTGGGTGGTGTCAGAGTGAATGACAACTCGAACGTTTTAATCGTCAATTCACTCTGTATTCGGGCAGTTCCCGACAAATATTTTAGAATTACGCTATTGTTTATATTTTATTTGGCATAACTGTTATAAACAACTGGTATGTAAGTGGAAGTATTGGCAGATATGGCGGAGGGATCTGTTAAACAATCAGCGAGTGTGTTCAAAGTTTATTTGAAGAAAACATAGCTGATACTACTTCTGAATAATGTACGCGTAGCTTTCTAAAGGTACAAGAATTATTAAAAATGATTCAGAACTTTTAGACATTACTCATTACGATCAAACAAATGTTTACAAAATTAGTATAGTATCAAAATATTGCAAGTTATAAGTATAACAGAAAAATGATCATCTAAAATACGATCTACGATACAATTCAATATTACAGATATTTATTATTCTAATGAGGAAATTGTAATTATTCTGAAACAAACAAGACTCGTCTAGATGATTGTAAGTCCGTGTAGAGGACAATAAAAGTACCGCAGTACAATGGCGGAACTCGCAGGACACAATAAATCAATTGGAGTGGGTGGTTGACTTTTCACTCAAATGTGTGGTTAATTGTAACCGAAAATGACTGTTGATCGCGCCGCACTTAATTTGAGTGGTGCTTTGGCGTATTTGTAGGGGGTTACATTTTGTGTGGCGCGGCGTACGGCGGGGTGGGAAGTAAGTAATGGTGCAGTTAGGTTTGTGATTATTTTGTATTTATTTTTACTTTGTACGCATACCGGTAATGTACTATAATCGGTTCAATGTTTGTTGTTATACCAAATGAGAAATAGTTTTTCTGCTACTGTCATTTGTCAAAATTTTTACGAGTATGAAGTAAAATAATATAAAGAATGTAGTTAACCCAAGTAGAGTGGACGGCAATACCAGGCATTATCTAAGTTTCAAGGAGTAATTTTTTTAGGTAGTACTTTGAATATTGCTTTATGATTTTTTCTAGAAAATCTTACAGGCCCATCTAGGTCAAGTGAAATGGAAATAGATAGTTAAGTTCTCCAAAGGCCAATCAGAAATTTAGTTAATTAGTCTCTACGCTTTTTTTAGAGTAGAGTAGAATAGAATTAGTTATAACAGTTCCAACAGTACTATAAAAAATATTTAAGGGCGATAGCATCGCGGCGCGAAATGGCATCGCACACTCGGTCCCCTTTCGGCACCCTCGCTGCGCCTAGCGCGCGGTAGACCACTAAAAATATAATTACACTATAATTGACCATTTACGTCATTTGACTTTGTAGACTATAATTGCTTTAATAAATTTGATATTTTGCCACCAGATTGCTTTGAAATTGGAATTTTTCGTCAAAAACTTTTTTGAGAATATTCTAGATATATTTTTTCGGAATAACACCACCGAACAGCTCACCATAGTAACTTAATGTATCTTATGTACATTTTACTGGCGTGGATTAAGTATGCTTAACTAAGATAGTATGCGATTCGACTCCGTCGAGTCAATACCATACCACATCGCGTATTCAAAACCAAACCATTTTAACCATTAACCAGCAATTAGTGACAACGAAAATAAAATTTTATAATATTTTATACCATTTTATTATATCAGCAGTGTTTACCATTTTTAACATACTATTGCTTACTGTACTAAACAATTTTATAATTTCCATCTCAACCAACAACTTCTTCATGGTCCTTCGAGCCGGATCATTATCTACGGTGGTACATTTTTCTACCTAAATAACTGAACGTAAAATGATTGTATTACATTGATTATTGTGATACAAATATCATACTTGACAATGTGGTTTAATAATTACGTTCGAACGAATAAATCTACTGTTCATCTGGCCAGTATGCGTCGATCATTTTCTTGATGCGATCATCAAGCTCGCCGGCCGGCGGCTGCTTGCCTAGCAAGAAGACGAACTTCTCGTGGCAGTCCATCATCGCCAGGTACTGCCCTTCCACCAGCTTCAGTCGCATCGGGTACCGGTGAAACTGTGCTAGGTCTAATTTTGCTGGAAATATACAATCTATGTGAATAAAATGCTGACTTTAATATTATAAATGCGAATGTGAGTTTGGTTTTTTGTTACGCTTTAATTCCTTAACACCTCAACCGATCATCATGAAATTTAGAATACACATTTTTAAGGGTACAGAAAATAGTATAGGGTACCATTTATCTTGAAAATAAACTGTTCCCGAGGGAAAGAAAAATACATAAAATCATAAAACCTTCATTTAAATTATCGGTTGCTATGGTAATGATTATATTATACGCGGAATAAATATACGAAAATTTTCAGCGAGGAAAATGAGAAACGAATGAGTGCGAAGCCGCGGGTAACGGCTAGTATTATTATAATTGAATATATTACTGATCGTATGTTCTCTATAGTAGTATAGAGACAATGACCGCGGACGAATCGCCTTTTAATCCACAAACCAAAAAAGAAAACGACTACGTAATAGGGCTGTAAGGTGTAGTATATAGTCACACAAGATGGCCGAGAAATTTCGTTCCGTCCTATAATTAATAGATGGTTTACTATTTTGGCGACAATGGCTTACACAAGATAAATATAGATATATGCTGTCGCGGGTTTCTTTTAGGACTATCCTTACTTGACACTTATCGTTATATTTTGGATAATTCATACAATATCTTTATAAATTACAGCCTATATGTTAATCTGATGTATAACCTATATTATTGTACAGTTTCATTACAATCCACTCAGCAGGTTTTGCGTGAAAGACTAACAAACATCCATACTTACAAACTTTCGCATTTATAATATTAGAAGAATTTATATATAGATTAACATTAAGACTTTGTATATAGTACTTTATAGTACTAGTATTAGTATATAGTACGTTTTGAAGGCAGCTGTTTTTTTTTCAATATTTTACTAATTTTATAAACACCGTTTAAATAGTCCTACAAATAAATAGTATTTTTAAAATTCAAAAGTATTTGTTTTAAATATGTTAAGCATATTTCTATATTCGATACGCTGGGTAACATGGAACGCGGTATCTGGAGGTCTATATAAATCTATGGGTAAGAAAATAAACATGCAATTATTGAATTAAAAATTAAATGTCTGAATAAACTATGTAGTTTTGATGCGTCTGATGGTCCACATTTATAATTCTCTAAAATACATAAAGTGAAATATAAATACATTTTTATGATATAAGTATTAAATATAACAACGAGAATCGTTGAATAAATAATTAAGTTTAAAAAACATAAGACATACGCTTATAAAAAAAAACTTTAAAAATTTCATTAAGAGAAATCACGTCACTTTACAGGCAAAGTTCAAATAATGGGACGGACTCAGTCTTCTCATTGGACAATAGAACGTGGAAACAAATGAAAAGTTTGAGATTTCAAAATAACCGTTTCACAATGTAATGGACCGATATCAGCGCGAGTTCGTTGTGAAACCAGGGCGCGGTATCTATTTGATTTATTCGGTGAATAATTTTTATGTACATAATGTGGGTAAAGCAGTATCGTACTAAGTGCCGTCCTCTATCTCTAGAAGTAACGTTATATGTACGAGATTAATCAATGAACACCGTTTTTGAAATAACCACTCAATGATCGCTCGATTGAGTTTATACAATGCATATTCGCCTTATCTAAATTTACTGAAAAATAACAAATTCAATTCTCTCAACCGTTGCCAAGTCGATTATGAACGATAGCTATTGTTATTGGTTCCCCCCTGTTTTTATTAGCAACTTGCTGTTGCCCGTGGCTTCGCACGCATTCGTTACTAATCTTCCTCGCTGGAAATTTTGTTACTTGATTTCGTGTAAACTAACTAGGTAAAGCGTAAATAGGTAAATGTCAAAAAGTTTTGTTGTGTCATGTAACAAAATGTCAAAAAGATGTTATTGTCATGTCGTATATACCATGACAACCTATATTAAGTTGTATTTTCCAATTCTAACCCATATTCTGGTCCGCTTCTTAAAAGGATTTGACAAAGGAAGTGATGGATAGGAAAAGGAAATATTCTGTTTCTGTTTATCCCTTCCTCTATCCATTATAAGTAGGCAACGCATTTGCAACTTGTTAGCTTGTTGCAGATGCCTAAGGGTAGCGGTTACTTAATATTAGGGGAACAGCTCCTTAGCCACCTTGTCTATAAAAAAAAACTTTTTCTGTAACCCTGACAATATGGGTGCAAAATTTCATGATGACCAATTGAGTTGTTTACACGTGGAAGCGTAACAAACAAACAGACAAAGTCACATTCTCATTTATATTTTTTGTTAGAATTTGTCGAATGCATTTTAGAAATCTGCAATGGCGCCGATGCATTTATATAACTGTTGATATATAACTGTAATATTTATGAAATATATAAATTTCATATTGTGAATAATGTTTTTTATGAAAATAATCATTCAGATTTTAGAAAATCGATTTTTTTTTCAAAAGTATGTTAATGGTTAGTTTAAATTCTGAAAAAGTGAGCATCTCTATTTTCTGTTTATAATATTATTTTTTGTATAAATAAGGAACAACTAAAATAAAAAAAATGGCAAATATTGGCTTTTCTCATGGAACACGTGGCAAACGAGCAATCGGGTCATCTAATATAAAGAGGACGCTACGCAACACCGCGCTATACCGCAACAAGCGAATGAGTCGCAGATACGTTGCCTACCTTCAATGGACAGAGGAGGGAAAAACGGTCAAAAGGGATATTTCCTTTTGCCTATCCATCCCATACTCTTCGCATTCCCGTCCTATCCTTATTAGGAAAGGATTGGAAGAGGGAGAGGACTGAAATTAATCGGCACCTCACTCATCAGGAGAAACGCAGAATACTTCTGCTGAAGTGGTCACTTAACATCTGGTGGCTTGCTCGTTTGTCACCTTCTATCATAAAAAATAGATTTGCTCCTGGAATATTTTTTTTTATTACAATAAATAACGTACCTGTGGGAGATGGCATTTGAAGTGTTCTGTATGAGCCATCACCTTCCAGTTTCTCCAAATAATAGTCTCTGGTCTTGTTGGACTGTACGCTCGAGCACGGTATCTGCATCTTTATTAGCAGTTTATCCCAATTCATGTTTTCTACGTACTGTCCAATACGTTCTTCTAGGTCTTTTCTTTCCTGTATAAAACATTAAAAGTATTTTTTTAGAGTTGTATTTCACATTAAAATCTAAAAAATTTCTTCACCATTCCTTATCCCGCTTCTGACGATCAGGGACTAGAAGGGAAAGTGTCCGACCTACAGACACTATTGCTGTTTCTGGAGGTCTTCTCTTGAGAGAGTCTTGCATAAAAAATATATAACCATTAAAGAAAATCGATCCACTAATCGTTCTACTAGTCTACCAATTCATTAATCGATATAAAAATATTTTCTGTAATTTAATTGCGTTTATACACATTTAGGATTAAAGATAATAATTATGAGAATTACCTGTTCACCGACATTTGTAAACTCGACGCAGTGTGATTCGCCGGAACCTTTGGTTGTCTCGGTTTTAAAATGCAGCAAGTGCCAGATGCCGATCGCCTGAGAATCTTTGAACGTAACGTTTTTAGAGAACTCTTGGCAGTTGGGCTGCTTGTCGTTGGATTTGGCGGCGACTGAATATAGATACACGAGTGCTGGAATAATATTAAGAGGATAAATTTATCAGATACAAGTTATATTTTTTTAATCAAATTTAACGGAATGTTATACAACAACGTGTAATAGATATTATTTGTAATGCATTACAATTATTGTGGACGGCTGTTAAAATGAGTACAATTTATACCGCTCCGTAATTAATAGTGGATAATGTTATCGTGAGTTTCCACTGCTGTATAAACTTGTCTTATAAAAGGTTTCTCTCTATCTTTGCCTCCGAAAAAACTGAGGTGAAAATATGTTTTGTTTGCAAAACTCACGGTTACTAGATATGTGCTGGATATAAGGTTAGTATTATAAGGTGGTAATATTGCCTATATATTAACACTGAGCATTTTCCTCTTGCACACGAGAGAGACTGCTAGTTATTCCTTCCTTAAAAGTGAAAAAGTTGCCTGACCGATATTTAGTTGGACTATTCAACGGCCAAAGTGATCAAAAGAAAGAAAAAGAAGAAAAGATGGAAGTTTGGTGTTAAAATATAAGGATTATTTTACCTAAAATTGATAGCTGTAGAATATGAGCCATTTTGAGATATCCAGTGGCAGAGTCACGCTACACGAACCGCGGTAATGAACTGAATGACTTGATTAGGTGTATCAAAAGGATAACAGCATTAACAACTCAAATTGTGAGCACTTAACCCTTGGACACGGCAATTTTATTTAGAGAAACGTGTTTTTTTGAGCATTCACATCGTTTTGTTGGAAACAAAGTGTTTCGCTCAAGATGAAAAAGTTGCTTCGACATTAACGCTTTAAGGGGAAACAAAAAACAAATGGAAGAAATTTAGAGGTTATTTGATGATTGCTATGCTACCTAAATAGCGTATGTTCAGTTCAGTTCAAGTAGTATCTTGTGTAGGTATGTATCAAAGCATACAGGCGAAACTGCTACAACTAGAATTTCAATAAAATTAAATAGAAAGCGTTATTGATCGTCAAAATAGCTAGCCTTGAATAAGACCCGAATAGATTCGGCCGACGGAAACTTCAAACATTCTTTGAGTCGTGTCAAGTGGTTTGTAGTTATTAACTTTAATCACAGTATTTATTAAACGGGCAAATGACCGCGTAGTCGTTATATTAATGAGCAATTTAAAGAAAACAAAGTAGCCAATGAAACGAGAAATAGTGGTAGTAAGGGTATACGAAATAAAGACGCAATAGGCACAAAAAACAGAGCAGCACATGCAGGCTTGTGAGTATCAAGTACAAACAAGTAACACGTATTATAAAGAAATTAAGCATATTTATTTTACCTATATATATATATAGTAAGACTCCATGGCAAATATAAAGTCTCAACAAAATGCAATATTATGTTCCGGATGGAACAATAAAGATGACCGACATAAGGTTGTTATTCCCTATTATTAGATAATGCAATTTCTTATTCCATTACCTTATTGCTTTTAATGTTGGTAACTCTGCCTCACTAGGATGCCATAGCGACGTTGCCGGCTACGTAAAAATGCTAACTAGTAAATTTGAATAACAAATCCAAAAATAAAGAAGTAAAAGTGTTAAAATATAATTAAAATTTTGTATTTAATAGAGAATAATAAAAATGTCTTGTCCATAAAATTTGTTTCAATACTCGTAGATGCGTAGGAGTTGACGACGAGCGCACGTCGTAAACAGAATAAACTGTCGCATCCCGTCCAACCTTGTCCTTAATGATTTACCGGTTAGTACGCTGATGACTCGTCAATGGAGGCTAATTGAATCATTAGCAGATTTGTCTCCGATTGTCTAAGGCAAATGTCGCGTACTGCTCAATAACGTAAGACCTATCAATCAAGGTAAATATTACCTTTATATATAAACCAGCAACCCATCCTGGCTTCGCACGCGTAGGGTCTCCAAACAAACATTCCTCCCCCTACTCTAATCGCACCAATTGTCGAACGACTGTAGCTATGCCAAAAGTGCTAAGTGTAATTAAAAAAATTAATATGGTGGTAATTTCCCGCACAATTTTCTTATTTTTTTCATAAGAACCTTCTCCAGACAATAACCAAAATAAATAAACAAAAGAATTGGCGAAATTGGTCCATCAGTTCACGCGTGATGTCGTGACCACGTGAAATGTGGTTTAACTTTTATAAATATATGTATACATACGAAAATAGATGAATGGTGGTTAGGTTCCATTTATTTTTTAAAAGCGTAAATTATCGCTGTTGCATGAATGTCATCTACATAAGCACTATCATCAGATGTTTGCTATGTAATGCTACTTTCAACTAAGTTGACAGATCACTTCTGTGTCCCTTGTTTATAAAACCGGAGGAACTTATAAGAAGGCTATTAGCATAATCGGACGCATAATCAAACCAGCAAGCGCTTCTCTCGATACTTACAGCCATAACTAAGACCAAGCATACCCAACAACAAAAAAATTGTCAGACACAATGCTAGCTTTAAAATTAAAAAGAGAAGAACGTCTGTATGTAAGAAAAAAGGGTGGGAAATAAGAATGGAAGAAGGTGTGCTCTTTTCACCCCATCCACAGCACACGATGTTCGAACGTATCACACTTCAGCTAGACGCCGAATGATTAAGTGGTAGTCGTACAGTGCGTCGCTTTGGCCATCGATCATACATAAAACAATTGTTGCTCTTGTGTAGCACTATAAGGCCAGGTGTTTGCTTTCTTTCACCGCGCGATGAAAAACCGCAACTGAGTGCCTATCCTAAGTTTGCTTTATCCTTTCGTCGTTTAATTACAATGTCGGTTCATGAACAGATTTGTAAAACAAACACGCTCTATTTCTTTTTATTTAACGCCACACTGATATATTTTCTTTGTCCTTTAAGTTTAAATGCCAAACAAAATGCCTGCATTTAGATCTTAAGATGGTTCATGTTTCGTGTTGCAGTTTGACCGCAGATGTTTTTAGAGACGTCCTGTGTGGTTACTGAGGACTGGGCGCGTGGCTTTTGTTCTTACTTTGAGTTTTGCAAATCGTTGTTATTTTTTTCGATTATGTAATGATAGTAAATTAATCTTTAGTGTTATCGATGTAAGGTACAAATTAAATTGCAGCTTTGTTGTGACGTGTGGGGTTGCGGTTGCGCCTGCGCACGCGCTTCTTGTATTAACAGCCCGTAATGCCAATCCTTTGTTGTTAGTTACGACGTGGCGACATCTGTCGGTTGTTCGACTTAATTGTTTTATTTGTACTTCTATTCTTTAGTGTGTATATCAAATTACGTGTTCAGACAGTCAAATAATTTACTTTATCAAAGTAAACACTCTCGTTACATAAATTTTTATGTTAATACAAAAATCCTTACAATCATTTTATTTTTCATTTCAATTTGTTTTTCATTGGAACCTAATCGTAAATTTTTGTCAATAAATAATGAAAATCAGATTTTAGACTTTAATTATTAATTATAATTTATTAATTATTTTCTTTTTACATAACATTAACTTAAGGAAGACGAAGTGTGTGTGCCTGGGTGGTAAGAACGGCACCACATTATTTTGCAGTACTGCAACATTGTATGTAGGTAACCAGGAGTTGCATTTTAAGTCGAAATCGATAAGAAGAATAGCTCACGGGCTTACACTTCAGTATTAACGGTTTAGATTCCTGGGGAAAATTGGGAAGATAATGAAGCAACGTATACAACGTTTGTTATTTCTTTATTTAGCTGGCCATATATCATGTACATACGCCATCACTATTTTATTACATGTAATATTACCAGCCTACATCTTCTTAGACAACAATGGTCATATTCAAACCAATTTACATCAAATCTTTTTAAATTGTTATATACCAGTTTTGTTATATACCTCATGATTCAATCGGACTTTTGCTGGAAACCGTATTAAAATTAATTGTATAGTTTTTGAGTATTGCATTCAGACAAAAAGACAGAACAGGGGATTTCTTGTGTAGTAAGCACTAAAGTGCATTTAAAGCGTCAAATTAAACTAAATGTCATATAGACTATAATGGCGATTCGTCTCGAGCGAAATTCCATCGCATTAGGGTCACCGCGAAGGGAATTTATTTATAAGGCACGTAACAGACATTCATCAGGCATTTACGTAGGTACCGTGTAGTTTATGCGGTGCGGCTATCGGGGGGAGATTAGAGCCGGCCGTATCTCAGCCCCGCACGCCCACCGCCGGTGGCCTTACATGGGCTGTTCCAGACCACGGTATTGCCGTATTATGAACGGAATCGCAACTCGCATGTATCTTATATCGGCTGGCTTATTTTTATTACGTGCCTGTTCTTATGATAACGATTATATTTAAGTTGGTACATTTAAAAGTGCGGTCAAAGAGAGAAATAAAAATTCTGAGGTCTTAAATAATATAAGGTAATAAGATATCATGAATTAAATAAATATTAATATTAACCATTTTGATCAATGTAATGTAAAGCTTCTTCCTTCCTTCCTTTCAGTCGACAGTCGTCCATAGCTAGTTGGATGTAGGCCTCCTCTATTGATCACCACATAGATCGGTACCCTGCCGCCCTCATCCACCGTACTCCCGGAACCTTGACGAGATTATTTGTCCATCTTGTGAGAGGCGCAACTACGCTGCGTCGACCTGTCTCTTCAGCCCCATCGGCCATCAGTTCTACGAGCAACGTGTCCGACCTATTGCGAGTTAAGTTTTTCAATTCTTCGAGCAATGTTCGTTACTTTGATTCTGCACACACACTGCTGCGGAACATCGGATGTAAACCTGCCAAAATTTAAAAGATTTAAAACAAACGTGCAATAAGATACTGTGTACGTTACTACAGTATTTGAGGATATTGGTTGGAAGTATATCGACGGCCAGTAAGCAGTAGTTCTTTTAGGTTTCCAAACACTGGTAGCTAGTGAGATTAATTAATATGTGAAAGAATATTACAAAAGATGATAGTATTAGTAAATGCAATTAATAAGAAGTAAACTAACGTAATTGTCAAAGTGTTCCTTTAAGCATTAATTGCGCAAATCGAGTATTTTAAAATTGAGTACGCAGGTGCATTAAGGTTATTGTTTGTGCGGCGCGCGCGCAACAAAAAGAAACAGACCAACGATTTCATTTTAATTTCCTCAATTGTCTATCGGCACCTGCTGGATTAGCGAAACCATATTTTATAGAGTGTCATTAGCGAGATGTTCGGGTTTCGTGGTCTGAGCGTAATCGTCTTTTGTTCCCGAGCTGATATCGGACGTCCCGGCGCGGTTTTAATTACCGCCGTTGGAATACATTAATGTAATCAAAGTTCGATACATCATACTCGCGCTATCGCCCCGCCTCGCTTTGATTAATAATTCTAATGAGCGGTCGGTGCCAAACGAGTTAATTAGGCGTTCGTTTTTTACCAGCGCCGTGCCACTGGGACCGGTAAACGGCCGCATCCATCACCGCTTTGTGCCCGCCGCCGGATTTCTTAATGATTGAAATGGCCGCTGAGCTTGCGCCCTCCTCTGCCACACGACCGACGTGAACCACCGCTCGATTGTGTGCAGCGCTTTGTCTGTTTATTAAATTTCACTAGTTTAGTCGCGCTCAGCGGGGCGTCATGAATAAACAGAAACTAGATAAAATCGACTCAACATCAATGTAAAAATTAATGACATCGGAAAGCTGTTTCAATCGATAAAAACATTTATCACCACCATGTAAAGGACACCCGGGAAAATCGTAACACTACGATCAGAATCACTATTATACCACTGTAGAGCCACGCAGGATATGCTTTGCATATAATACCCCAGCCTCATATACAAAAAAATGAAGTAGAAGCTAACTTTTACGTTTCGGTGGGCGAATGGTTCTAATTCTTCACAATGGTTGGCAAAACATCTACAATTATAGCAATTCGATTACTTTTACATTTTAATCAACTAGTAACAGCTTACATGATATTACACAATGACCTCACTTATCTAGATTAATCTTTATTATTATAAAATAAAATATTTGATTATTTGTAAAGGATAAACATTGAACCTACGGAACCAATTCTTTAACCATTGGAAAACAACATTCTCAATAATTTTTCGTAGTAATAACGTCCAGTATTTGCAATTTAAATAGTTTAGTTTGATGAATTGTTGTTATAGATTAGAATTAATATTCCGGTCTAATCACCGGATGGTAAGCGACGACATTTACTACAAGTGAAACGCTTGCCCATTTACCAGTTTAGACATAAGAAGTATCATTTTCATATCTAGTCTTTTGCTTGTTAACGCAACTACAAACTTTAAAAAAGTATTATGTGCTGCGTACTGATTTAAAAATGGCCATAGACAAGTCAAACATTTCGGGCTACGGTAGACATACTAGTATGTGCTAGTATGGCTTGTGGGTTGTCAAAAAATTTACAGCATGCCACCGTATAACAGATCAGCTTTTACATCTCGTTTTTTCCTTGGTGAAGACGATGTAGTTCATTATACGTATATCATTTGCTCATTACAAAATACTAAAAGGTGTGAACATTACATACTTGATACAGTAGCACATTTTTAGAAATATAGTATGTTCAATTCAATTAATGTAAATTCTAAAATATTAATCAAACATCATGAATTTTAGTAAATTTTATGTATAATACAATAGTTTTAACTTGTTAAGGTTAACGTACTATAATGCTTAGGTAGAGCAGAACTAAAAGGAAGTTCCCAATATTTGTAAAAAAATAGTACCAATAAGTTAAATAAATAAAGATTTTTTAAATTTTAATAGTGAAAAATTGTCATTTTTACTTTTCCTACTTTTATTCAAAATAAATAAATAATGGGAACTTCTATAATACTTTTAAAGTATTAAATTGTCTATAACACAATGTTTATTTCAAAAAGCTAGCTCGATGTGTTCATAAAGTTGCTTCATAATTTGGAAGATTTTTTACAGATCAATGCGTTACCTTTGCGGCGCCGTGTATTATGAATATGAGACACATATTAAAAATATAAGATATTTAATCATACACGATACACTGTTTAAAATAACATCTAATTTAATATAATATAGCATATATTAAATATTCCAAATTTAGTACTTTTGTAGTCCGTTATTATATAAAGTACGTACGTATACAAATTTTAAATATCATTGTTTTAATTCCATAAAACTACTAAGTGGGCAATTGTTGAATTAATGGTTAATTATATGGCCATCTATTAAAATTGATATAATTACATTAAAATTTACAATCAAATTCATGAGCTTTGAATTTTTTGTGGTATCCAAAATGTTAAAATAAACCAGTAGCCATATCTTGTCGGAAAGCCCGCGGCCTCGTCTCGCTACTGGAGGACTAAAAGTATATATTATGCACGAATGTTCATTTCCATTATATTTTATTTAATTTATGATCATATGCTTAGTACGTACCGTCAGTTTTTAAGCAGCAGATATAAACCTAACTATACAGCGCCACCGGTAATAGGAAAATATTAAAAGTCGTAATATGCACTTTTTTCTTTCATATTTAAAGGTATTTTTGGTAAATCTAAATAAATATGTTGTAATCAAATCTTAACCGTCATTTGATTCACATTGATATGAAGTAATTTGGTAATTTAGTAGTCGTTTTAATTTTATACGGACATGTCTGTTACCTACCGAAGTACGGGACACGAATTTTCTGTATTACGTATTAATATATGAAAGTGTCTACTAGCTGATGCCACTGCAAAATCAATAAAAAATTGTGCATGGATTCTCAGCTAAAGCAACATTGGTACGGGTTTTTAAATTACAAATGTTTGTAATTACATTATATTTTTATATATGTAGGGCTTTTTTATAGTCTAAAAGCGCGAGAATATTCTCGAAACAAATGGCCAAATATTAGTGTGAATCAAAACAGTTTATTCTGTAAAACTAGTGGGAACGGTTCCTTGTCAAACATTATCAATCACCGAGATCGCTCGCCGCGGGCGGAATTGCTTTAATTTGATAAAACGCAATTAGCTACCAAAAAGAAATCTAATATGTGGAGGCGGCTCGAGTTTTTTGGCAGCTCTTTTTTGGGATACGTTCCACTTTGACGGTTCGAAAATGATGGAGCTTTTGTTGGCACAGACTCGAAATGCAACTTGATTTTGAAAAATTAGTAAGAAACAAAAGAAACAATACGAAATGGAGATCGACTTCGCCGAACGATAATCTATTTTATGTTAACTGCTAAAGTCTGTCTTTTATTGTTAAAATATTAGAGAAACAGACTATAGTTTGTTCCATATCTAGATTAAATTTTTGTAAACAAACAAACGTCACTTACATAGTGGCAACCATTACACTTTTTATACTTTTATCTGAAATGTTGTAATTTTGTGGAAATCGTGAGATAAAGCGAAGTGAAACTGTATATAATATGGATAGCTTGTGTTATTAAGTAATGTAAGATAAAGTTATTTTTCGAAAATATCTTACAATTTATGAATTTTAGCTTAAAAGGGATGGTGTAAAACCTTTGTTTACAAAATTTCCATCTTGATTTGGAAATCTATACATTTCTTTTCGTCTTCTTAATTATTTTAAGCAATTTTTACAGTATATATTACTGGTACTAGTACTACTATGCTTAATAGGCTACTTTTATTAAATAGTCCGTCAACAATCAAACGGACAGACAACACAAAACGGAAGCATACATATTTGACAAGGTACAATTACTTCTCGTGATGAACGCAATGAAAATAAGAGCTTTTAATAGCATTTAACTGGAGAAAGAAGAGAATATAAATGGAGAAGGTCCTCACGTTGTTACAGCAGATCATATCAGTTCACTTTAGTCCCCAATATTTTAGGGTTAATATAATGCTCACTGTAGCTCCCGGGAGACGTCCAAGAGGAACTTCGGTTTCCTTCAGGATCACTATGTAAGACTTATCCTACGGCGAACGGGTCATTTGGCATTTCCTCAAATTGCTACCACACAATCTAGCACAGTCGCAGTAGATCGCGTAGACCGCATACTTTCGCAAATAAGAGTGCAGTTGAGTGGAGTTTTATAATCACAAGTCTGTCCCAATATATTTTTCAAACGAAAAGTTCCTTGTACGTATATACATTTATTTTACGGAGATTAAAATTTTCGACGTCAGTGATAATATTCTCCGAGCGTAGGTGAGACAATGCATCTAAGTGATGTTGATAAAGTATGTTGATGTCCTATACCACTTTTCCCTTACATTAATAAAAGGGACATTTATCGCTTCCGCCGGAAATGATGTTACTGTTAAGTTAAATTGGCTAAGTACATGAAGTACACGTTTTTATTGACAAGATTTCTCGTTTTTAAACTTGATAACTATGTTGAAAGTGTATACAATTTGGTTTGTGTTGCAATCGTGAAACATAGTCTTACATTTTTGCTGTTGTGCAAGCATTTTTGTTCAGCTATTCAAATACCAAAAATCAAAATCCATGTAAGTAGTATACACTGTATTGTCTCGTTGCTTACATTTTCATCGTCATTAGCCCAATAAGTTCACCGCTCGTGTAATCGGAAAACAATTTCAAAGGAATTGATCAATTAAATACACATATTTAATATTTCACAAGTTCATAAAATGTAAAAGATGTTATATTTTGGTGCGAGTCATTCCGGTGGCAGTATCAAGTGGATCGCTGCGGGGTTCGCATCTAATTCACCGCGCTACCAACAGGTGGCGGCAGTGCGGCTTTTCAAATCTGACAGACGCCATTGCCTTGACGTCGGAAAGCCGCGAATAAAATTAATGATGTTCGCGCGTTAATGACGTCTCACGCCGCCGCTCCATTGTGCCCGTAATACAACAATTATTGAGATCATTTATTAAGTTTATTGATCTTTTAAGTTAATCTTTTATTTCGTAATTTAGCTCCGTGCGAGCGCGCGAACTCGACGGAAAAAAATATCTCATATGCGGAGGCATTTTTTGGACTATTTTTGTCATTATACGCCGTGATGCGAGCGGGTCTTTGAATGTAGAGGCAATTACTGCCCCGCATGTGGTTTGATTATGTACGACGGTTCCATTCCATCTAGCGAGCCTTCAAAACGTCGGTAAAAACATTACTAAAACTTTTGAAGATGGTAGTTTTCGGGCTTCCGTTGTTAAATTGACGTCGATATTAAGAGCCATTGTTACAATTTAGGTGGATGCGTACTTTTTTTTTGGAAGCCATAAGCAGATTAAGAAAACGGAGAGGCCACCTCGCTTCGCTTTGAGTTTCAACCTAATTTTGTGGAACTTCAAGATTTTGCGGTTTGTCGTTAAACATGAAGCCTTCAAAGTGACGAACGTGGAGTGTAGCTTACGTAGGTGTACTTAAATATGTGAAGGAGTTCCTACTAGAGTTAGAAAAGTTTGTGAGTTATAAGTTCCCGTAGTTATAACTTAGTCTAAAGTACCCACATACATAATTAGATGATTGACGCTTAGCTCCTTTGGCGCGGTGTAATCTCGAAGCTTTAACTTCCCGCGCAGTTTCAGGCTCGTTAGTATTCTATAGAGTGTCTATCATTTTGGTATAATCTTTGCATTATAATAAAATGCCGAAGACCTCGCAAACACGTCCGACAAGATCGCGTATAACAATTCTATATTAGAATTATTGTTATAATCATAATTCCCTCAACGAGGAGTTATTTCTCAATAACGTTAAAGTATTATAATTTAATTCGCAGCTTCGTGCACTTAGATAGATATATCGGCACTGCTTCGTATTCCACGATCGTCGGAAACCAGCGCAATTAGACGTAATCGCGTTGGAATTATTGTAATAACCAAAAAGAATCGATGGTATAACGACGGGCGATCGGCGCGCGGCCATTGGTGCGCGGCTCACCAATGCGCGCGCGCACGACGCTGCCCGTTAGGCGATCTACAGACGATAAGCTAATTATACAACACCGGCTCGACTCGATTGCTGTTCTACTCTTCTCTATTTTTCAGATGTTAAGCTTTTGAAAGACGCATAAGCCGTTTCGTGCTCGAAAACATCGATGTTGTTATTAAACATCGATTCGAGACCGGAACGTGTGGTTATTCGCCGATCGAATGCTTTAAAATTAATAACGTTCTATAATTGCAGGTCGGACCACCGACAAAATGTGTATAATCGATATTATCGTCAAACAATGCTGGATAATTGCCGATAGATTTTATGGAATCGATTTTCTAGGTTTACCACTGTTTTTCATACAGATAACCTTTTGTACGAGTTCATGTTGTGTTATTATTACTGATAATTTACTAAATTTTAAGAAATACCTGAAAATGGAGTGTCGCAATTTAAGCATACATATGTAACACAACTCAATTCTATATATAACTATAACGTATATATGATGAAGACTACAGAACATTATATATTAAGCAATGTGCCGGCTGATCGATACATATTCTGTACATAATAGCTATGTAAATTGTCTTTTAAGGTCGAGCGAGGAGGTCGCAATTTGTATCAGTATCAATTTTACTTGAGGCCTCCTCGATCACTCGGACTGATTACCTATGGGTATCATTATTTAAAGTCGCCGCAGATAAAGTAAATGGACTATTTTCTCGTGTAATGTATATGTAATACATTGTTTTATCGACTTCTGCAATTTATCCTTTTCTATTTGCGTAACGCAATTAACATTAAATGTGCGTTCAACTAATGTGCTCTTTGTTTTGCTTTTAATCGCCTCACCTGTATATATACGCTATAAAAGACGACGAATATCATTTATATTGATCTAATTATTTGTTTTTTTTTTCTTAAAATAAATAAAAGCCTTAACGTACATATACTGTTAGGTATAATACCTAAGCCGATTGTCGTACAAACTATTTCGAAAGGACGTAAATGTATATTTAGGGCGTAAGTATTCACGTCTTTGCGAAATATTACCTTATACTTTTATAAAGATGTAGAGTTGGTGGGATCAGGGAGTCAGGCATGTAGCAATTTATTTGCTATAAACTGGAAAAACTATAAATGAACTTGAGACCCGTGAACGACGTTGCACTGCAAAAAATCATGTCTTTTTGGCAAGTTAATATTTTTAATGTGAATGTTTGTATTGATACCACGTTTGTATGTAGGTATATGGCACGTATATATATATCTATGTTCACAATGTACACACCGTACCTTCTATTCGTGGGGTTGTTTAGCAATTTCTTGATTTTTCCTTTTTTTGTTTTTATGTTCAGTCATCTTTTTTCGAAGGTCGGGGATCATGGCTACTTGAACTTTCGATTCCACCGCTGGAAAAGCTAACGGGTGCTCTTTGTAAATCACTGGCGCAAGTTTTAGCCAGGAAAGTCTTGTTGGGCCCACACTTCGCTTTCCTTGTATATTTCCTGTACTATGAGCTGCATTAGTTTCACCAAGTAATCACCAAGTCTATGGATCAGATGCTAATAAATCTGTAACCATAAAAGTTAGTTAATTTATATTTGGTACGTTTAATAATTAGGTATATCTTATCTTGAAAATTTCTGTTTTAGCACCATATACTGAAATTTTGACGGTTTAAAAACACGCTAAGACGCTTCGAGAAACTATTTACTTTGATTTTTCCCGGTTATAACATTAAAATTAATTTTGGAATTTGGCCTACTATAAATTTATAGATTTACACCAAAAGGACTAAAATTAAAATAAAAACATTAGTAGAGTGATAAAAAACTAAAGTCTAAATCCACAGTCTATGTGAATCCTACTTACTACTGTCGTATTTCAGTGTTAAATGAAACGCTAAAATATCCTCTTGTATTTTTATTCACACCAAATGGTGCGAGTGTTTGCGTTGTATAAGACCAGTTCAATTTCCTGCGCCTCGGTGTAACGTAGTTTCCCTATAATTTCACGTAATTGTTTGCGGTTTAACCTACCTTTAAATGGTTAAGCAAAACGAGCACGACCACTTTGTCACAACGGATTGTAAATAATTCCACAAAGGACCGGTAATGAGGCAAGCATAATATGTATTATTAAATGTGTCCTTTCATAACTTTAAATTTTCCTCAAGTTTTTTTTTGCGCCGGACGTTTTTGCGACCTCGGGGACTTGCGATCTGTCTTTAAAGCGTTTAATAGCGCTCAACACATGTTATCCTGCAAACGAGAAGCTTTTTTATAAAGAAAGACACAAGACATAGTTGTACGTTTGTACCATTTGACCAACAGATAATATATTTGTGATTGTCATAGTGGTAGTGCAGGGCTTGTCATAGAATACTTGGCACGGCTCGACTGAAGAAGTAGTACGCCACAGAACGCTCAACCATTTGAAAGCGATCACGAATACAGGTGTAGGACAAAGGTATTGAAACAAGGTGTAGGACACCTTGTTTCAAAGCAAGATTTTTGTAAACAAACAACCTCATTTGTCATACATGGCGGACTTTTTATAATTTCAGCAGAAATGTTGTAGCTTTGTGGAAATCGTTATCTAAAGTAAGCGGAAATTGTATGATAAGGATAGCTAATAAGGTAATGTGACAAAAAGTTATTTTCGAAAATATTTTGGAATTTAAGAATTTTAATGTAAAAATCTTTGTCTACGAAAATTGGTGTGAAACAAGGTATTATAACATCGATGTCGGCTGCAGCATTGATGACTAGTAACGCCATCTAACGACATTTCTCCGAACTCTCCGAAACCTCTACCAATGTTCTGGCGATGGGGATATTTAGTAATAAGTTATGTTTAGGTTTTTATTAATTGCTTGGTATCTTCACTATTGCTGAGAATGAGATAGATAGCTTTAGTCACTAAAAGGAAAAACGACTTGTTAGCTTAATTCCATATTTAAGATGTGCCTATGTATAGTGCAGAAGTACCTTCAAGAAGAAAATAAAATAAAAATAACACTTATGCCCGCCCCTTAAGATCGTGGAATCATTATTCACATTAATGAGAGAAATTCAGTCAGGCCTTCGGGACAGCGTGTGAGTCGTACACTTTTTCGGTGGCCAAGTCGACGATACTCTAATGTAGGTAAGATACACACCTAACTATAAAAAAAAATTGGTGAGCATTGACAGCAAATCGATCGGTCATCGGTATTATATCGGGATCGATATAAGTTCTCCCTCGACGGATTCTGGATCGATCAGTGACATACTAAAGAAGGGCGATATAAGGAGTACCCGTAACCGACGAGTAGATGTATGTAGATGTATGGATGTAGAAGAAGCGAGAGAGGTGTGCCAGGATCGTGCCAAATGGAAATTCATAATTTCTGCCTGCCCTTTACGGGCGTTATCGCATATTTATAGATAAGTGTACGAACATAAAATTTCACAAGTAATTAATTTTATGCTGTATCGTGAATATTTAATAATTTATAAAAACTCGAAAGTATTTTTTTAATATGTTAAGCACATTCCTCACTTTGCGGTATCGCCGACACGCTTTCATACATTCGCGGCAAAAATTCGAGCTTCACTTTTTAATGTTGAATTTATATGGAACGCGGTATATGGAGGTATATATAATCTATGGACAGTAAGTATTATGTTGAACTAAACGTTTAATAACGAACGTAACACAACAGCTTCTGTATTTTGAAATATCTGTTCTTCTTTTTTTTTACTTCAATCATGTAACGTTCATTTTAACAGTATAGTGATCGAAACAGACAAAATAAATGTTAGTCCTAAAGATTAGGATCTGTTAGGATTGAAAGAAAATCACTTGCATGTAATAATAAAACGGATGTATATAAAAGATATCGATTCTTTGTCTATTTCAGTTATGCTTATGCGTGTTTCAGTACATAGTTTTGTTATCAAAGGCTTGTGGTAACTAAAATAAGAATTAAAAGTGCATTCAGTATCATATTTTTTTTAAAAACACTGCATCAATCCAACCTTTCCAATTAATATTGCCCAATAAAAGAAAAATAATTTTAAAAAGTTCGTCGAAACTGTTCCAAATTCAAATAAGCTTGTTGCTGACGCATGTTGCATGTTGTTCACGCGAACCTATAAGATTTTCCCCTAACAAATATCGTCAAACGCCACTAAAAAGGTTTTCACTTCAAAAATGAAAATATTTATCGATAGATGGCTCTCGCGTAATTACTCATGTAACGTTTAATGCGTAAAGCTTAACGAAAAAATTTCCCTACCGTTCCAAAATAAGTTTTACTTCACTAGTTGCTGTTGTTAGTAGTTTTACTACACTACTAGCTGTTGCCCCCGGCTTCGCACGCATTCGTTTCTCATTTTACAAGGTCTATTTTTTGTACGTTGAATATTTTTTTTAAAAAGTTGTTATTATCAAAACATGACACATCACCATGGCAAACGATATTATAAATGAAGATTTTGTGTACCTCGGGAACAGTTTTATTTTCGGGATAAAGAGTAAGTACCCCCATGTAATTTTCTGTACGTCTAACAATGTGTATGCAAAATTTCATGATGATCGGTTGAGGCGTTAAGGAGTT
Source organism: Papilio glaucus (assembly GCA_000931545.1). Classification (NCBI taxonomy): domain Eukaryota; kingdom Metazoa; phylum Arthropoda; class Insecta; order Lepidoptera; family Papilionidae; genus Papilio; species Papilio glaucus. The sequence continues at coordinate 32,866 of JWHW01035041.1, read as the reverse complement.
AAAGCGTAACAAACAAACACACTCACATTCGCATTTATAATATTAAGTTAGGATTGTTCTATTATTTTAAAATTGTTAAGTATATTGTTCTCCAAAGTTGACGTATTACGTTGAAATAAGGAAATCAAAAGTGTAGTTAATATTTAAGATGTAGTTTAACGGTAGAGCGCCAGCGGCGGCGGCGGCGGCGAGCTGGCCGCGTGGGCGCCGACACGGTCCTACCATTTGTTCGGGTGATGGCAATCGATTATGCTATAATTTATTCAGTGAACTTGAAATAAATAATGCACCTCATTTAAGTACTAGGCCGGTACATGATGTATCACTTTATATCTCTATAACGGCTTTAAACTGACCGGTGACCAAAAAGTTAGTTTAATTCATTCTTTTATACCGTTTTAAAAATAAAAAAAGTAATTTTATTTGATGTTTTGTTATGTACTGATGATATCTTGCACAGGTTTCAGTGCCGTACTCATGCATTTCCAGCAAACCGGAAATGTGAGACAACAGTGTGTACAACATAAAAAATGATCAAGAAGAAAATAACAACAAAGTTCTTTAGTCCCTTGAGAACTCCTAAGGACCTTTGTGGCGTCGAGTCTTCAATAATGTTTTTTTTGCTGAACAATTTTCTAGTAGCCTTAGACAACCTGCCAGGAAAATGATTCGTCTTGCTATTACTTAAAAAACTTACCAGAAACCACGCGATCTCGTTATATGCATAAAGCACATATTCAGTAAGAATACGCATAATTACCTCTTCACAAAGCGCGATCCATCGACTTCCGAGAAACTTATCTTATCGGCCACATCCGTTCTGCCTTTACAGTCCGTCCGGTTAAACTAACGTTTGTTACAACTTGAATCTCCGATGACTTTTAAAATGAAACTTGCGTTAAAAAGTTTTTAGTTATTAAAATCAAATCTTAGGGTGGTAATTACATATATTTTTCATTATGTAATGTTTTCTTATATAATAAAATTGAAAACAATGTGAACGATATTTATTTTATTTCATTGAGTAATTCGTAAAAAAATTAATTATTGAAATAAAACTTACTTTATTCTTTAATACTTGTCATGATCATTGTTATAATTAATTTGGTAATAATATTGACATGTCATATTTATTGTTTGTAAAATCTTTACAGACAAAGCGGCAATGATTTCACTTTTAAAAAAAAGCATCCAAATAAGAATGAGTGATAAATTTTATTTCCTTCACCAGTCACTTAACATAACATTTACGGCGTTTTCCAAATGAAATCCTTTAGTATCAAAACCTTTGTAATATGTCCCCATGGTCTTTAAGCATCGTCTAATTCATGGTGATTTTTTTTAGATAAGTAATCCTGAAAAGATATGAGTTTAAACGGTATTTTTAACAGCCATCAGACGAACACAGAACACTGCTGGACGCCTCTCCGCTGAGTTGCAATCACAAAGAACGTTGCCATCCTCTACCAGTGAATTCCCACAATCTAGACCAGATCATCATTTTCTGAGAGCTACCCACCTACCTGCGCTACCCAAACTGCGTCGACCTGAACGTGGTCACCAAACTAGAATCTTTTGGCCCCATCGACCGTCCTTATCGTTCCGACCCAAAGTTACTTAAGTTTATCAATACATCAAGCAATGTACCATCACTGCCAGAAGTATTTTCACTTCGGTTCTGCTGCGGATCACATAAATTCTGATTTATTAATGAACCTGTATTAATCGTTATTCAAAAATTAATAACTTAAATACTATGAATTATAAACATTTTGATCATCAATAATACATTAATACCCGTAAGGCATTGCGATAGCATTCAATTAGAGTTTTTAAAACGAAGCGATTATTGCATGATCTGTACTTAAACAATTTAATTTTACCTGAGGCAGTGCAAAGGTGGGATGGCGTTGTCTTTGCCCTGCTCACCCATGGGAAATAATTGGCGTATAGAAAAAACACAGGAAGTCATTAGTGGCAAAACGAGCGGCATCTATTTCACAACAGTGGGATGTTACACCGGCCGCTGCCTATTACACCGTCGTTACATTGTGATATTCAACGAAAAAAGGTTCACGTATTTTAATACAATTATTGTCCCAATGTAAGCTCGTCATCAAATACTACATAAAGATCTTAGTATAGTTTTGTACGTAAGAACCCTAAAGAAGAGAAAAAATCGAAAAACCGAAGCCGGTTGATGTGTTTAGTAAGGCTTTTCACGCCGCAGGTCGAGGAATCGATCACCGCCCAGGACATTGTTGTGCATGATGTCTGTTTGCTCTGGGTAATTATCTATTTAATTATGTATTTACGACAGAAAAGAAGTATATCAATTATCTGGTTTCCATAGCATAAGCTCTGCTTAGTTTCGGATCAAATAGCCGTGTTTGAATAATATCCATGGTACTATTGTTTTTATAAATAAAACAACGCATCTTTACCGTGATAACTTCTTTTCTTTCAAAAGTTATTCTTAACTAACTACCAAAAAGACAAGGACTGTGATAAGAGATAGAAGATAGAATTATTGAGTAAGATCACTTTATCTCGTTTCATACATGAATTTTAGTAAGTATATCAAAACAGATAAAATATGATCAAAAACTTTGAACAAAAACGAAACCTATTAAAAATTATGATTTTAAAATAAATTAAAGAAGAAATAAGCAGTGTTCGGTGTAAAAGAGGACCGCAACAGTACCGCTAATAATGGCCCATGTGTCCTCGCAATTTGACATTTCAGACGTTTTAATTTACTTTTAATTTGCCTTATGAATGGCGCTTTTACGCGGTTTGTATCATTTGTTCATTAATATAATATTAATACAGCTCGTTATATCGGAGTAGTGACCGGGAAGGCCGCTAGCGATCTGTGTCGCCCATTGTTGACGGCCGCTAAAGCGCTTGTTCGAGTTTTGTTTAAGGTTTTTCAGATTAGCGTTGCAATAATAGAGTTAGAATGGGATAGTTTTGTATGTAAAATTTAACTAGTTGTTCTCCAAGACACAATGACTGTACAAAGTCTTTTCCTATAGCTGAAAGTCTCGTTACCGCTTGATCGAAAACAGATATTTATCTTGTTAATATTTTATTTGCTATGAAGTCATTTGATTTGTATTTACACTGGCACTAGTATGAGGGGCACTAAGATATTTAACACTCAATGTTAGAGATTGTTAAGTTTCATCTTAACGGCTGGCAGTTAGTTTCAAGTAATTTGTAACAATAAGAACTTTCTAGAGCGTGTCTGAATACGTTTTCGAGAAATCAGATTTTTATCGTTTATATAATCATTTGTATGTAATAATAATTACTTACAGTGGATGCGTTAACTTGTCTAACTTGTTACATAACTTAAAGAGATGGTCGGATGGAGAGAAACTTATGTACTAGGCAAGCAGACTTTGTAAGAAGTTGTCAACTCTCTCTTCAAGGTCCACGTTATAATCGGAAGGAAAAACTGATGCTGGCAACTTGTCTCTAAAATGGCATGCCCTGAAGAGACTTCGCAAATCCTGCGTATGCACAAAAAACGAACATTTAAACCTTTTCGTTCGAACGCTAGGCCAAAAAGACAATGACCAGCCGTATGAATGTCCGATGGTAGAATGAAGATGGTTGACTTAAATTAATATCAATATAGATCATTCCTATTGGCAGATGAACACTATCATTTCAAGACTACATTGTATAACAAATTAAAAATATGTTGTCTAATTAATATTTACTTGAAATAAACACAACGGACTCGCACAACTCACGTTGTAATTCAGTGTATAAACATCGCTGGTGTAATTGTTATGCATTTACCCATATATCGGCTCCGAACGCAAACAAATGCATGAAATACGTGGCTATTTCAATACTGACGTTAACCTACCATTATAGTAGATACACATTTGTAAATAATGATTATGTAACAAATATTGCTATGAAATAATTTTATGGCGAGTTGCTCAGTGGCAGAATAGGCGGGTCGGAAATCTAGTGGTTTTTTATTCGAATTCGAGAGAAGTGTCTTGATCATTTCGCTATATATTTTTTGTGTTTCTTTTTAGTAATGATTAAATAAAAAAGAGAATTAAAACGTTAAAATAATAAATATTTGCACTGTATATTGTCCAAACCGAAAGCAAGATAAATAGATTGAAAAGAGTTTTAGTTTCCTAGGTGATAGGGAAGTGCCTCAAAAATTTCTGCAAAAAGATTTTGTTGTTTTTCATTGTTACATTTTACACGGTCTAGGCCAATGAATAACGTACGATAAGGAACTCTGTTCTAACACTTCATCAAATTAATAACTAAAACTTAATAAACTACCCTATGACAGAGGACGATAGGCATCGGCGTACATTGGGAATCATTTTTTTAGTTCATAAGTATCTAAAAGTTAACTTGTATAAATTAAATATTATAACTTATACTAGTAGATGTAAAATAATATTATATTCATATTTACACCTATTTCGTTTTGTAATATTATATTATGAAATATAAAACTAGGAATTTAAAATCAGAAAAAAAAAACATAAGGACATTCATAAGAGTAAGACTTAAACTTTTCAATAAATTCTTAATAAGCGCAATTAAAGGCTTTAATTGATTTGGAATAAATCGGTTCTGATTGTTATAGTAAAAAGTGGTGACTAGATGTACTCGAAAAGTATAGAAAACCATATAATCTTGTGAATCGTAACGTAAAAAATATAATCCCGTTAGATACATAAAGATTATAATAGGCTAGTGACGAAGCACACATTTAAATATTGATTAATTTCTTGCCAAAATCGACGTATATAATATGATAGAAAAAATAATTCAGAATTATAATACGTTGAGAAAAGACAGCCATAAAACCTTTATGATTAGTCAAACCGCTAGCGAGGACGATTCATTATGGGCCATTATGCGTCGTGTTTATCGACTTACTCTCTACAAGCCAATAAAATAACGAACGACCGAGATAAGAGCCGGACAGTCCTGTAATCTCTGGAACAAGGGACACTAATTCGATTGTGGTTTCGGTCCAAACTTTTTTTTGGGTTTACGGCACAAATTGAAGTGTCGAAAAAAAAACGACAAATTGACTTTTTCGAGGCCCATTCATTAGTTCGACGCTCAATGGTGTTGTGTCGTTTTCGCTCAATTAGTTAAACGGAAATTCGAGCCTCGCTGCTCTCACGCGCCGATTACGACCCTGTGTGTGTCATTAGACTATACTTTTTGTTTTCTTTCAAAATTACAATTTTTGAAAGGTTTCATGAAAATAAGTGCTACCAACATAAATATCAAATATGTAGTTAACGAGGAAAATCTAATGGTGTTTTATTTGTGATATAAGAAAATTTGTAAATTAATAATTTGATTCACTAATTTTATTTTATCATTTGAGGTTTGGGTGTTGAGCTTTGAGTTCCTGTTTGAATTATACAGCAGATAGTGAAGTCCCGGGCTACTTAAAAATTTCTTTTCGCATATTCAGAAATCGTTTTTATATTTCTACCTTATTGTTTCCGGTGCATGGTCATGAGCCTAGTCCTCGTTGCATTTGGCGCTAATAAATTGGTCAAAAGGCTTGAAGTATTGCTATCTCTGTTTATTCTAATTGCATAAATAAATTTTCAATCAACATTTTAGTACAGTGATTTGATTTGTGTCTCTAAAGTACAGCTTTAAGAGAGAACATATAACTATACCTTCATATATATAAGCTGTACAAAAAGTGTACATGCTGCGGGCCGGGCGTTATGTCCGCATGAATGGCCGTAAGTGAACGTAGCTTTCACACTTCTCAATGAATCGCCATTCCAATAAAACTCCGAGATAAATGGATGCGTGTTAAGTGTTAACGTTGAGATGGAAGTGTTAATAATTGACGAGTTCCGCTGATCATAATGTTTATTGTAACCATAAATTATGGTGAAAGAACTTGTGCCTGTGTATTCGACGAGCATAACATTTATTCGGCTTTAATAGAGAAGATAAGGTGCTATTATTACCTTGATTGGTACACGAGTAAGTCAATCGCACGGGGTCAGTCGCCGCACCTGGTGACGCTCGTTTTTCGCGGTTTCTTTTGCGATATCGACATTTCGAAACCGGAAGTAAAACGACTTTTATTAGATCATAAGAGAAAACAAAGTTTATATTCACTATTTGTCGCATCAAAGGAAAAATTACGACGGGGCGCAGTGTAGTGGCTAATTGTCTTGTTCATAGGTCGCCGGTTATGGCTCATTTTTCTTTTAGGATAATTATTTGTGGTTATCCGTTTATCTTCTAGTTTTAACAAAGTAGGTAGACCTTCAACAAAATGGGCTGAAGATGTGAACAAGAATGTAAACAGAAGGAGAGACTACCCTAGAGGACCGATTTTTAACGAGATACACGAGGCCTACATTCAAGAACGCCAAACAGGTGTGTATAGTAACCTATATATGGTGGTGTGGTTGACGACCGCGTTGGTGAGTGCTGCTTTTCTTTTCGAGTTTATTTTTAACTTAGTGTTGCCTGCGGCTGCGCGTTTCTTACTTACCACAAAAAACAAATTCACATTCGCATTCATAATCAAACAGTGGTAGAGCCCGCAACAAAAACATCTGTTGCACGAAAAAGAAAAAAACGAAAAAAAACGACGACTCGACCTTACAGAAGACTGGCGTAAAGTAGAATTCTGTACTTTCCTAATAAGCATAGGATGGGAAGGGGATTTGGACGGGGAACTGACGGATAGAAGAAGGAGACATCCTTTTTCCTATCTGGGGAATAAATTCCTCTCCTCTGTCCAACTAAGGTAGACGACGCATCGGTGACTCATTTTCTTGTTGCGGATGTTTATGGGCACCTGTCACTTAACATCAGGTGAGCTGCTTGTCGTTTGCCTCCTTCCAACATAAAAGAAAAAACTGTATGTTTTATTAAAGTAAGCACATATTAGGTATTTGTACTGAATTTGTAGGTCCCGATGTATTTTCTATAAAAATTATGTGATTACAAAAGTATATAAATTTAATACCAACTGTTATGAATAAAACATACTTTAAAAGTATTACGTTTGACAAAAAAAAATACGAAGAAAAAGTTGAATAGTGAATAAGTAAGATTACGAGTACGTATAAGAAAATATTAGTACATTAAAATTGCGTCAATGGCCTTCTATAAAAGTGTCTTTGTCCAATTTGTAAAACGAGTGTTGCAATAAAATTATTATTCCGCACTTTAAGCACTACATACATGATTGACTTTTATCTAGTAACTCATTAGCCGCCCACGCATCGCTCGCGCAAGCCGCTCGGAGCCTGTTTCAAAATTTTCAATTAAAAAAATAATCGAGCGAAGGTTAATCCCGCCGAGGCGTTCTTTTATCGTAACAACGCCACAATAAGGTGATTTTAAACACATTTAGCGTATCGCCAGTATAGTTAAAAGCTGTATAATAGCGTTATCTGCGGGCCGGCACTAAATTGGGATGTCTCGGGCGAGGCGCGGCGGCCTTATCAGTTTTGTCGTGTTCATCTTGAGTTGTGTTGGGCTTTACTCGGGATATTTACGTCGCCCGACGCCGGGGTGGCGAGCCTACACGTGACAATGTCGGAAACTTATTGCCTATATGCTACAAGAACGAGCCGTCGATTCTTTAATATTTAACGAGAAAATACCTACGAAATAAGTTCTTATTCACCAATAGATATTCTTTTAGAAACGTATACGAAGTGGCTTTTGTAATTTAAAGACAAATTCTGCTTTAGTATCAAATTAGGATTTATATTTTCAATTATTAATCACAATTCTCCTTAGGTGATTTAGTTAGGATAACAGATAATGGTGTCTAGGCGACAACCCTTGCCTTGCCCGTTGGTTTGATGAAGCGCTTTTTTGATATTTTTTCTCGTAATTTTTTCCCACCTTATTGTCCACGGTCCATTGATAAAGGGACAGGTATACGTACTCAGACAGGCGCCAACATTCCTCGCTCCGACCTCACACTTACTCGTGGCGTTATAAAAACGGGCACACTTTTTTATATTAGCACTTTTTGGACTTATTTGCCTCCCTTTTGTGCTCGTCGTGGTTGTTTGTTTTGGTTATTGACGCGACTGTAGGAAGTGGACGAGATAAACCTATCGAACCTAAGCGTTTTATTGTACCAATTTCGAATATCCGTTCTAGTTAAATGCGCATATCATATCGTTAAGAAGTCTCGATGACGAGTTCTAAAAGATAGCGACGTGACGTCCATTAGCATGTTAGAGAGTGACTCGTGAGCCGAGATATGTGTCTAACTGCGACTTGTCATCTCGCTGTCTCGTTCGATATTAAATGATTTTTGTCATGTGCTAATTAATGATAATATATTGAGACGATGTCGATGTCACGCAGCCGGCCGGCCGGGGCTATAAATTTAGCAAAAACAATCCGGAACAAGTCTTATTAGCATTTTACGAATAGACTAAACACTCGGCGACTTGATGTTTTGAAAGTTCTTACGTTGTTAAAACTTCGTTCGAGATTATATATTTTGTTAAAAAATGTCTTTAAACATTCAAATCGACCGTAAAGTAATAAAAATGTCAACATCGTTTAGAGAGGTAATAATCGGTAATAATTTCAAATTTATATTCTGGGGGTCATGGGCTCGAATTCCATCTGATATATTAAAAGCATGGATATTTTACTAGATTCGCATTACAGGACATCGCAGATTTGTAAAATTACCAACTCAACTACGGATACGATGGTTGGCCAACTGAGGATTGTAGAGGATTTTGGATTTTCAGAATCATGGATGATCGTGCCATCAGATCCTTTCTAATCCCATTTTATATTAATGAAAAAAAAACTCAATTAACAAGGTACTGTTTTTAAATTTCTCCATAAATATAAAAACTAATAAGCTATAACTATGCTTAGTTCCATATAATATTCGTGTGCCCACGAGAAATCTAACAACCGTTTAGCTATAGTATTAAATTGCGTAGGAATTTAACAAGCTTAAATTAAACAAGTTATTTTTCATACAGCATCAATACTGTGTTAAACGTAAATTAAAATAAATGTAGCCTTCCCATACATGACTGCAATTGGCATTATGGGTTTGGAATCGGTTCCGCCTCGTCATCTCGCTCGTGTATAATGAATAGCAGAATATTTGTCGGTCCTTTTGCGACGTCCTCAATCGACCGCCTATTAAGTTCAATTTTGATTTATTTAGGAGAGGTTTCGTTTCCGGTGCAAAAAGATAATTGGTCAATATCATTTCTCGAATTTTTGACTATGTCATTATAGAGGTTTCTAATGTTTGTCGAATACTAAATATGCGATTTAATGAAACAAATTATTATATTATCAAGACTTAAAACTAGCATTCGAGCCTTTCAATACCCCACACCAAGCTGTTTAAATACTCTTTAGCTTTCTAATTAAAACGCCTAATTGATTGTGTCAATTAATTTCCTTATGTCACCGCATTCTCAACTTCTTGTATCACATAACTAGCACACAATTGTGGGTATATAACAAATTGTGAGTAGACCTACTTCCATATGTAGTTCAAAGGCGAAACGAAAGGTCTTTGAAAAAAAGAGCGAACTTCTTCCTTTAAGGCTGGCAACGTTTGCAACTCTTTTGGTTTCGAGGATGTTCATGGGTATCACCAAGTGACCCATACCTCGTTTGCTCACTACTCACTATACACTATACGCTCACTTGTATACTATAGCTATGGTTTTAATTGCCGAAAACATTCATACAAAACATATTGTCATCTCAGTTTTTTAAGAGAGAAAGCTTGTATCGCGAAACGATTTTACGCCAGTGTTAACCCACGGTAAAAAGCAGCGGTATGAGACTTGTGGTGCCTCCAATGTAACAACACAATTAGATAGCTTAAGAGATCTAAAAGTATTTGTTAGTCTTAAGTTTTAAACCTATACGTGTGTTAATATAATATGAAAGTATCTTAGCCGTAGATTGATGAATTTCAAACCAATAAAAGTTATGATTTCATACTTGGATGTCAAACAACTCTTCCACATTGAGTCTACAAAGTCTTCATTAATATCTAATGCGTCTTTTAAAGTTAGATGTCACTGTCAGGTTGTAAACATCGCCAGATTAAAATATATACCTCTTCCAGCCGTCAGTCGAACTGTTTAAAATATACAGTGAGCTTAAAACTAGTGTACGTTTTCGTAAATTCCAATATAAAGCGAAAAATTGCGTAGATTTAAAAAGGCGAAAATATAAATTGTAGTATATACATCCAAAGATAAACTTGTAATGTATGTTAGAATATAATATGATAGTAAATCTTAACCGCAGATCATGATTGATTTTAAGCTATAAAAATACATATATAAAACATACATAATGTACCTGTGCTTTATATTACGGTGTCAAGCACCTTTTACACTGTGATAATTTTTTGATACAATAAAACATTTATTTGCAATTTACGATTGTGACTTAATAACTTAAGATAAAAGTGAAGGAACTCTTAGTATTATCGTTCTTTAGTATATAATGTAATTATAGTTGATAGTTGGATGGATGTCTATTTACTTGGTCGTTTTCCGACAATAGACAATAACTTCAAATTCGGACATTTACAAATCAATTTTATTGTTTTAAAATTCGGTCGTTTACCTATCTAATTAACGTGGAAACTTCCGAGTTTGATTTGTAAAATACTGAAATAGATTTAAAGATGTAAACCTATTAGAAACAACTAATGTTTTTCGCAAATGCAAATGCATTATCTTTCTAATCTGGTATTTCTTTCTAAATAAACATATACCGATGTATACGATCACTTGTCTTAACACTTGTCACAGTATCCTCTTTAAAACTCCACTAATTGTATTAAAACTATAAAATATTTATATAAACGTGTATTAAACGTACCTACTGTTAGCCACATAAAATTTAGTTAGCGTTAAGATAGTGTTCGTTCAAGTTATAAAATGAGCAAACAACTAAGACTAGTCATCAATATAGAGTGATAGAACCATTCCTATGACGTAATGAGTTCGGAGATAAGCAGCAGGCGATTTCTATGTCTAATCTCCCCGATTATGATAAAAGTCGTCAGAGTGTTTATATTCGTGGCGTGAAACTTTCGTTCTCATCGCCTCTGTCATTGTCAGTGCAAACTCTGAAAATCGCTTGTCGCCCACTTCCAGTAGTACATTTTGTAAGTGGGGCTTATCCTGTTGTGCACGTGGTCGTCATTTCTAGAACCATTGAAAACTGCACTGCCCCTTAAGTACATATCGTATTATTTTAATTTAGTATTTAATACTGTACACTTCCATATTATCATTTGTGATCATTCATCCAACGCGTAGGAGCTCGTAATTATATTGCGTATTCAAATTATAAAACAATTTATATTCAAATCCTTGTAAAATTATGATAACTATTCGCGGAGCCATGTTGTTAAGATGAAGTCACTTATTGACCTTACCGCGCCTATAACTCAGCTAGTAATGTGTCATACCGTACTGCAATGGACGGGCAGGTATCCGATTGGTATTTGTTTATAGTAACATATAATATATTGACATAGGACAGATTTAAGACCCTCGTTTCTGATTAGTTCGAAGATAAATATTGGCTCCCAATTTTTTCCTATAAGGCTGACGTTAAATCGGCAGGACTTGGTTTATTTGCACGGGCACAAGCCTTCTCTTTACCTTTGACACCGTCTCGCAGTATTTCGAAGCAAACTGAACATTTCGATACGTTTAATGGAATGACAAATAACAAAAAGATAAACACTCCTGTGACTCTCTATTTATTTCTATTATCTCGAGGCTTTCAATTTGTTTGTGCTTTAGAGATTTCCTTAAGCGTCTCAGGCACTCTTTCTTCGTACAAAATTTTAACAATGAGTATATTGTATTATTTGTTTTTGTGTTCCGATATCAACATCTATACATATAATAAAAATGTAACTGATCGCTGTCTGTGCATGGAAGATATTTGAGAAAAACTATTATTGGGGGTCTTCATAAACGCAATAAAACCCAAAACAATAATTATTAGAATTTTTGTCTGTATGTCTGTGCGTTTGTTACCGCTAATCTCAGAAACGGCTTAACCGATTTGGGTGCAGTTGTCACTAATCTATTGTGGCAAGCTTCACTTAACATTTAGTGTTTGTTTTATGTCAATTGGTTTATAATTAAAAAAAGTTATATCAGTTTAACTGTGCTACGGCCATATTGTGTCGACCCCACTTACGCGGGAAAAAGGCAGAGAGATGATGCTGAGGTTGCGGTAGTAATGAATAGGTAATATAATTTCGTTCAAGTAAAATTGCAGTGCGGGTGAAACCGCGGGGCACAGCTAGTTGTAAATAATTTAAGTATTGCTTTAATGGGTGTTTGCGTTTAATCTGTCTGACAAAGTACGTTATCAAATAAGTACTAATAATTCAAATTTCGTATACCTAATTGAACGATCTCTCTCTATCTAGACTTTCATTTTTCCGTCGTCACTTGAATAGATTTCGTCGACGCTTCAATGAATTTATACAGATGAGTTGAATGGATTTAACTTTTGTTTATCCGAAACTTAAAGCGACATGCACACGGTCGAAAATCAAGCGATAAATAAATCATTCGAGCGTATATTTCTTATCTGTGTTCTGTTGGTCGGGTTGGCCGGCGTCTGGGTATCGTGGTCGCAGTGCGCGCGAGTGAATCTCGACTTTATGGACATTTATGTTGTTGTAATTTTGAACTTCAGAGTGGGCTCTTATTTTGGGAATATGATTGAAGTAATGAAATCATCAATCAGCCATTCAATTTCAAATTTAAGCGAAGTTTTAGTCTCGTAGTTTAGGCACTGCACTCTTATGAAGATCTCGTCTTCTAGACTCTTCTATTGGCGATATGTCTGTATGAATCTGCTGCCGGCAAGGGTACCAAATATTCATAATATGGTTTTATGTAAATATTACAGTGCTTCTGTGATTTTTATTGGAACGAGGTGGCAAACTTGCAAACGGTTTATCTGATGTTAAACGACTACCTATAAACATTTGCAATATCCGGAGAAATTGGATTTCCATTGTGATCGTGAGGTGGATATGTAGGAGAGCCTTATTCACCAGGTAGAACGCAGAATTTTTACTTCACTCTGGTTTACTGTAAAACCAAATTCCTAATACTGTAAAAGGAAATTCCCCGGTCAAGCCGAACCATTCACGAAATGTCAGTCGCTGTTGAGTGGTATGGCGAAATTTTCAGTTTTAATTTATTTTATACGTTTATAGTTAAACCTTGAAATGGCAAACATTTAGGCGTTTTTTTCATAAATAAATGAGTGAATGTATTATTTTTATTTGGTCACTTGATTCATTATTTAAGTGGTTTTCATAATTATAAACGTATAGCGTTCGTTAAACTTAATATATACACTCAAATTCAATATAACATGGCAAACGTGTTCCAATGTAATTTTTTAATATGGCTGAATTAATAAATCGTTACTCTAACACCTTTAGATATCGATAGAATTTAATAGACAAGCAATTAAAATATACAATTCAAATTTAACAAATTTGTATATTCAAAAGAAATCCAATAATTCGGAACGATAAAAAAAACTTTGTCACCGACAAAGTTGGGCGACGTAACATCTTTAAATGCTCGTTTTGATTCAGATATTGGCTAATTAAGATGCTAATGTTCATTTAAATTATCACAACTAATACAAATTCGAAGATAAATGTTGATTTTGTTAAATGTTAAACGCACAAATAAAATTAGCTAATGAACATAAAATTCGAGATAAATAAAATGTAACATTCCATAGCGTACGATCGATACGGATTTCTCACAGATTCGATCATTTAATAAATACGATTGGTAATAATGAGTTTGGAACGATTTAAAGTCGGTATAACCACGTCACGTACGGACGAAATGAGCGGGCAGCGAGTTGAAAATATATCGGGATCGCTCCTATTAGAGCTACGATTGGACCGCTCGATACGAAATCGATTCGTATCGAGGATAAACACTACCATCAAGCGGTAAGCCGGCGCAGCTGTTAGCTATGCGATCGCCGTCATCCACTAAAATAATATGACACAGCCTTTTCGGGATCTTCTTCGTGCACCCTGCATACTATACGTATATCTCTATATAATTAGAAACAGGTAATGGTCGCAGAAAACTTTACAATTTTATATTTCCTTCAAAATTGTATGTTTAGTGTTGTTTAATCATTAATAAGCTATTATAAGTTTGAACTCAAGTAATAAAAGTTTCTTGAGTTCAAACCAAATTCAATGATGTTTTGTCTAGATTGGGCTACTACCTAGGCCACTGCATACCACTAGTGCCCCAAACCTTGTCGTGACAGAATTATAAGACGAAATAAGTTCATAAGCTAATAAGTCTCAAAGCAAGTGGCGTCAAAGCGGTCCTTCACGAATTTTCATCATGACACTCGAATGACAATCGAGGAGGGGGTAGGCTGAGTAATGAAGTAAATCTTTTTTAGTATAACCAATATTTGTGGAAATGTTTAAGTGTATTGGTAATCAAAATAAATAAAATGTTACTGTAAACCAAGTTTCGATGCCAAGCTTGCTGACGGTCCCCGAGAGATCAACGGCGGACATCGTAAGTGGTTACTCATGCTTTCAGAGCCTATAATTTGACAATATTTTGTGTCATTTGGACTTTATTATTACTTAAGGCATTACATGTCTGTGGATATAACTTTAATACACGAACCTCGCAGCCGCGGGGGCGATTAAGGGCGAAATAACCACAGGGTCCCCTAATTCAATATTAAAAGCATCCTACGACGTGATCGGCAACTAATAATACTCTAATTTGAAAGAAATGTCCCTGAGAATATGTCGGTATGTCATCCTATTTCTTAGAGACGTTTTTATATAATGATCCGAAGTAAAACGGCCAATTTTGTCATTTTTAGTCTTCATTACATTCGTTTTAATCTGATGGATGGTAAAGTTGAACCTTTATAAGTCGTATAAAATGCATTAAAATATGTTGTCCTTCTATATAATTATTTGAACGGGGGCATAATTACGATTGTAATTTAATACCAAGTCAAAGCTTGGCAGTTTAAAACCTAGTGTTATTAAAATATTTTATGTACTTAACTATGGAGAATATTCAATGCAATAGTAATAAATAATAAATCGGCCCAGAATGTTCCCCACTGCAGGGTCGCCTCCTCTCCGAGAGAGGGAAGGGGCCGTAATCCACCACGCTGGCCCAGGGTGGGTTGGTGGATGTCACATGTGATCGAATTTATTGGTTCTAAGACATGCCGGTTTCCTCACGATGTTTTCCTTCACCGTTTTTGGAGCAGTGGTGATGAAGTAAATTACACAAAGTAAAGCGCCTGCCTGGGTTAAAACCTGCGACCTAAAGTACGTAA
>JWHW01034967.1:336516-355843 GCA_000931545.1 Papilio glaucus | reverse complement strand
GCTCTGGCTGCGCATCGGCCTGCCGAGCCGCCGCCACTATGGACGACTCGAACTTCCGCAGCTGCTCATGCACCAGCCGCGTCCAGTTGCGTTCGTACAACACGTTCAGACGTTCTGCAACAATGATATTCATATTATTATATACAATTGTTATAGTTGAAGATGGGAAACGAGCAAGCGGTTCCCCTGATATGAAGTGACTGAAGTGAATAGGCATCTACAACAAGTTAATGACTTGTAGAGTACCAACTCGCCCCGGATTCTCTCAGATTTAAAGATACACAAATAAAATATATATAGCTTATTTAAATTTAATAGCTAACTAGATAGCAATGCTATATATCGGTGAAAGGATTGTCAAAATCAGTTGAGTAGTTTTTTAGTTTATCCAAGACAAACTTTTTTATAATATTAGTCTGGATACATACACGTTGGGCATCTCATTGTTAGCTTGCTACAAAAGAATAAAAAAAAAGAGAAAGGCGTCTTATGGACACGGTTTGTTTAGATTAACGTTGAGCTGAATCGATTGAAAAAAGTTTTAGTTTCCTAGGTGATCGGGAACTGTATCAAAAATCACTGCAAAAATATGTTGGTTTTTGTTGGCGTTTTTCATTCTTACACGTTTTCTTTTTTAGGTCTAACCCCTCAGCCAGCAAACAATCGAATAACGTGCGATAAAGAACTCCATTCGAATAATTGGGATATCCAAATTTACAGGTCTATACCGTTTAAAGGAATGAATCTAAGTCTAATAAGGAGAAGCAAGGCTCAAAGATTCACGCGATGGAATATCTAATTGGCAATAAGAGTGCAATATATTATAAAAGTGGTTGTTTATCTAACTAACAATCACGGCAGACCGCTTCCAGCTATTGTGAAAAGTACCCCTTTTAATTAACACTCGAGTACGCGGTCGATTGTAGCGACTACTTCAATGCTGGTAGAAACTTAACTCGCACAAGTCGATGAGGTCCCGCAATATTACTGGCATAAAATGTTCCTGCGACTCTGCCTGCGAAGCCCGCTCGCCTGGTAATTAAAGCGCTCATTCCCTTTTTATAACACAAAAAACGTGAAAACTCTGAGCTTTTTTATGATTACAAATTAGTGAAGGCAATTTACTAAATAATAGTTTTAATGGAAATATAAATGAGTCTCGTATCTTGATTGAAAATATTAACTATTAATATATTTTTAATGAAGGTTTGACGTCACTAAAATATAATATTCACAAAAAATATAGCAAAAAAAAAATTAATTATTGCTGCCTCATGTCGCCTGGGTGATTTTCAATATTATTTTTTAAATTAAAAAAAATAGAACAGATTTACGAGAAGAAAAATACCACGACCTCACAGAAAACAGGGGTGTGAGTACTCTGCGTTTCGTTTGATGAGTGAGGTGTATGTAAGGGGAAGAGGATTGGCCGAGTAAGGGATGGACAGGAAACAGGAACGTACTTTTTCCTGTCTTTCAGTCGCCCACTGTACTCAATGTGCTTTCAATAAAAGTATCGAGCCGGGTATAACCCATCCCATTAATGCAGGTAACAACGTAACACAACATAAATTAATTCGAAGGCGGTACGAAGTTTTCCGGGTCACCGAGTATCATATAAATGTATAATAAAGCCAATAAAACAACATATTTTTCTTATTTCTCTTGAACGAAAACGTAAAGAAATTAATATGTAATGAGTTTTTCGATCAGCCAAATAAGATATTTACTCTCGCAATAAATGTAGCATTAGGTCTTTGCGATTTAATATGTACATACATAGTACATCTATTACCATGTGTTTTTGAAAAATGTGTTTTGGATATTTATCTGACGTAAAAATACATATAATTCTTATAAAAAATATAGCAGTCTGATAGTTTTAGATGAAGTAGTGAAATTTCATATTGACTTTTAACACTAAATAAGTGTTGTACAGATTTGAAACCAAGACATTATGGTTATCAGTTCGTTATCTATACGTTTAGACTATCGGCACATCCAATGTTTAGCTCTTTAATAGAAGTTTTAAGCTAATTATAAATCTCGGATTGGTTAGGATTAACTACATATTGTGTATACAACTAAAAGCACCTACGCACTAAGCGGATGCAGAGCGGACGCGAAAAGCGTCTTGTCGCTGTTGACGCCGCGGATGATTGCGCGAGGGCAGCCGCGACGGTGCGCTGTCTATGGACCGCGTCCACGTTGGTTTGACGTCCGGGGTGTATGAAAACAGTTTTTTATACATATTTTTGCGTGCGCGGCATGCTGTTTTCCGCATACGCTTATTGCGTAGGGGCCGTGGGACGTCTAATATGTTAAAATTTATGCGCGTTCTTGTTGGCTCATTGCAACAGTTTAACTGCAATGAGGGATACAAAACTTCCTCCTCCTCCTTTCAGACGAAGGTCGCACACTGCTGGATGTAGGTCTTACCCATTGATCGCCACAAAAATCGGTCCCCTGCTTGGTCAAGTGGACTCCCGCAACCTTGACTGAACCTACCAACGCTGTGTCGACCTGTACCGCCTTTCCAGGTATTTTTGGGTCCCTCGGCGGGTGTGTGTCTTTACTACACAAATTCTTATTGACTAAAGAAGTTGACTGATTCAGGTGTTTAAGTCGAAAACCATAAAAATACTTAAATTATTCACCGTCGGTAACATCCCGTAAAATTGCTACGATGCATTTTTCATGAGACAAGAAATAACGGACGCTATAAATTCATGAGTTAAATATTGAAATAGGTTCTAGCCGTCGTTTTAAATCATATTCGAACAACTTTTATTTCATTTGGACAGATCTTTTTAACTGACACATTTACTTTGTATACGCTTGACCAGGGGCGGACCGTGAATTTGTGGTGCTAATAAGTACTTGGGCCCCTACCAAAAAAAAGATCTGCAAGTTGTCAGTGTAGAAGATACGGATTACCAAAACAAAACAAGTAGTTTATATAGTTCAATACAATTTACAAAAACGATTTAAAATTCTGAATAAAAGCCAATTCAAATCCTGAATATCAAGCGGTAGTTTTTATCATACGATTCAGTTTTTGTTTTAAGCGTGGCTTACAATTTGGTTCGAGATACGCTTCGAAACGTATTTGTAAATATTTTTCGAATGATCTCGTTTCAACTTATTATCAAAATGTAATGTATAAATGTAATGTAATGTAAATTTATTTTAACGATCGGCTCGTACCATTTTTAATGTCTAGTTTTCTTATGTCATTACTGTACAACTTATAATCCTAAGCTTTCAATTTCAGAGGATGAAAGTAGGAGTTAAAGGACTATACTACAACGCCCAACTCTCTATCTCCTTTTTCTAGTGTAGTTAGAAATTTATAGATGAATAACAAAGGTGGTATTAGTATAAATAGACTTGTAGTTTATTTTTTATAAATAATGTGCTTAATATTGCGTCTGCAAAGCGTTCTTTATCAAGTTAATCTCGTTTGTCAGTCGATTTACCATACATACAATGAATTGAAAGGTTAAGTGAGAATAAATCTTTTACGGTATTCGAATTCATGATGGAATATTTGTCGCACTATCGTGGAATCCGGACCGGAGCTTCTCGAGAGTTCTCGAGTTAGATCGACTCCGAATCGGGAATGTGCTGTCGAGTCTTTATCATCACTCCGACAAGTACGTTGAACATAAATTGAATCACACACTCATCCTTTGGAATATAATTTAATATTTATAGACGTAGAAATTCATCATTTTAATATTGTTGAGCGACTATGGTTACGGTTTTTAGTAGTTATAGATGTATTATTTTTATAAATAAATAAAAATAGACGACAAGGAGCTTAATAGTAGATAGACACAGATACTAGGCTATTATAAATTACTATGTATATGTATATAATTATCAACATTTTATCAGAGTGTACTCTTTTTTATCATCGAACGTTGCAAACAGTTCGGATGCTCATTTTTAAATTCATATATCGTACCGCACTGAAATAGGAATTGTTCAGTGAGAGTTTACCGCGTGTAACGAAATACTGACTGGTCGTTTGAATCACGGTCTGTAAAGATGTATTCGTATCCCAAACTTGTTACTAGACATCAATAAGTTTCATTTATGTTAAGTTGATACAAAAAGAATCATATTTAAATAGAAATTTACTATAGATCGGAAGACGAAATCTATTTAATCTGATTAAGATATTATTTAATAGTAAATGGTTTAGTGTTGATCCATAATATAATTTACATTAATAAGTGTTGCAACAGAGGACACTATGACTAGAATTCGGCCCTGTCATGTTGAAATCAGGATAAGAGAGTAATAAGACAAAGTTATGTTGCATATGTAAGTGAACATATATCTATCGGAATAGTGACATAAAGGCAATATAAGCAGTACCCGTAACAGACGAGCATGTATGCGGAGATGTATGGATGCGGAAGAAGCGAGAGAGGTGGGTCAAGATCTCACCAAATGCAATTTCTGCCTGTAGGTTACCAGCATGAGCGCATATTTAATTATTTTTTATTATAAATTTAGTAGTAAAATTATTTCCCACCTTTATTATGGTAAGACGATCAGTAAGTTCCATGCTTTTAAAATATAGCACAAAATTTGGAATACAACTATTCCACAGCCAATTATTTTATTATATGTTGACTTCATTGATATCTTTTCTAATTAATATAACACATACTGATATACTAATTTTAAAGTCTATTTGCAATTTCATAAAATTGAAAGAAATTGCATCGCGTAGAATATCTGGAATCCGTAATTCAAAATAAGGAATAGGATTTATTCCAGTAATTAAATCAGTGATTCATTGCGTCCGATATTTCTTGGCTCATGAAAAATGCAGCGCAGCAGTTTACGGAGATTTTCCCATAGCAAATAATTCACTGTTGTTGAAAAATGAATGAGTTACAGCTTGTTGGATATTTTAATTTGACGTTCCGTTACCAATTACTTGTGCAATGTTGAAAATTGGACAACACGTAAAGATTTATTGAAAAATTCTTTATTAAAAATGTACAACAATTTTAGCTGCATACGGCATTTTCGCTACTTAATTCTGCTAATTAAGTAGGAAAAATGCCGTATGGTTATGCAAAAAATACTTGAGGTATAATATTTTTAAGTTTAGCACTAATCGCTTTTGCCATTGCTTTAAATTATACAAGGAATTTCAACTAGTTATCGGCAGTGGCATGTCAGAATTAAAACGGAAATTACCTCCGCGTACACTGACTGATTTATAGTACGTAGCGTAAATCATTCATGCGTGTCGGAATCACCATCGTTAAATAGTTGACTACGTAAAAATATAAAACGATGCTACAACTTTTTTAGAGTCATCGAGGGTATAAAGAGGTAGAAATCATGCGAAACCTTAACTATTTACGTAACTATTTTTTACCTAATAGTTGAGGTTGTTGCAAGTTTGCAACATCTGTTGCAAGTTTGCAAAATCTGTTGCAAAAAAGTCCCGGCTCGACCGGTGAAATACTAGGACCTCTCTGAAGACAGGCGTGGGGTATAATTATTTCTATTACTCCTAGTCCCTTTTCCCTTCCTTTCCTTTTCCAATCCGGAAAGGATGAAAAGGGGAAGACGATTATGGAGGGGAAAGATAGGGGATGGATAAGAAAATTAAATAACCTTTTTTTCTATTTACCCCTTAAGTCTATTAAGGGTAGGCAACGTATCTGTATTCCTGTGAAAGTTTGTGGTCCTATCACACGGGTCGTGAAAAAACCATAGCGAGTGATTCTTACTAAAAAACCAACTGAAAATCGAACATGGAACTAAAACTCCGTTGAATGTTTAAGTGCTTAGCAATTCATCTGGTCAAAAGTCATAAAAAGTTTACTATAATTGATGAATGAATTGATACTACTAGAATCCTTTACTTTTTTATATTTTAACATAAGCTTTTAATAGGTCATTTTATAAAGTTTTTTTTTTAAATTAATTTCATAACTAAGACATTAAAGTTAATAAAAAATCTATTAATGCAATTCCTTATTTTATTTTATCGAAGTAAGGAAGATTAACAGTGTCAGTGAATTAATGACCCTCCCCCTGTCCACAGCAGATCTCTTGACTAATGTCTAAAATTTGTTCACCGTAGTCCCCGACACCGGAAAAGCCGAATAATCCATAGTTTATACTACAAGCAAAACTTAGTTTCTGTATTTAAACAAAACATTATTTCCGGTATTTGCATGTAAAGCTGGTGTAAGATTTTTGTGATCGTTTATGAAGTTTGAGTGCCGTATCTTGTTGATTATTTTGAAGTGAAAACTTCGTTATCCTCGTTGAACGATTTTTGGTAAGGGTAAAACTATGGTCACCGAGTGTATGATCCGAACAATAGATGGCGCTAGTAGCTAGCTAGTATCAGCATAGTAAGTTTAATCTAAGTCTTGGCACAGTCTGTGATACCTGACCGACTTTTGACCACGACATTTTCGCACGTTCTTGTCGGACGTGATCCTGTTTTCAATCTCTTCAAAAACGGTTCGGTTTCATTACGTCTCAATAAGGAATTGCAAATGAGTGGAATAATGTTTCTTTCAGAGCGCTCGTGTAGCGCCTAAGTATCGAGCTTTTTTGTCTAACTAACTTCTGTCAAATAGGTCAAAACTGTTCCTGTGGTCAATTCCCAGTTCTTCAGGTATGTCGTAACTACTGATCTTGCTACACTTCAAAAATGGCGGAGTTGCATCTTTGACATCAAGATTCCCGAATTGAAAACGCTTAAGCCAACTCGGTGCAGCTCTTATTGACACTGCATAAACGTTAAAAAAAATCGTGACTAGCGTTGTATCTTCCTTTCAATATGATAAAATTCTAAAATGTATAAATTTTTACGCATAACTATATATACTATATAAATGACAGAAAGAAAAACGAATGAAAAATAGCAACAATATTTCACTGATTTATTTCTTTTTTTGAAATATAACCTTTTTAATTTCATCAAAACCAACCAGATACAGATAGTAAAGCCACAGAGATTTTATTACAAGTTTATACATACTATATGTGAAAAGGATTTTTCCCCGACCTAACAGAAACACACAGACCAACCTAATAAAAGCATGTTTAATAAATATATCCCAACGTACAATATTGAAATATACCCGAGCGCCGCCAGAGTATTTTCGTCCTAAGCCCATAAGCCATTCCTATACCATGTATTAACCATGTGCCAGATAAAGGTAATTTAGATAAAATAAAGTGGCGTCATACTGCGTTTATAAAGCGAGGCAGCGAGAGCGGTCAGCCTTCGGATGAAATGCCTCACGGAAGAGCTTTTGATACTTAAATTGCGGCAGGTTTATCTTTGCACGTTACTAAGATTTAAAAAGGGTTTGTTTATTATATGCGTGTGAAAATATGTTTTAAAAGCTAACATGAGTATAAATAATATAAGATAATAATATCAATTTAAAAACTTGAACGGTAAATATGGTCTATTTTAAATGCATTTTGTTCAATACCACTATTACTAAGAGCGTTTAATCCTTTTGTTGCCAGACTGACAGAAGGGAATGTCTATACTACTTGAATTTTGAAGAGTTTTATAATTTAGTAGTAGTACTTAATATATTTTCAGTAAACTTGTATTGACATCAGCATAAAATACATATAGTGCAAGTATCATTAAAATATTAATAATCATACAATAAGTTGGTAGTCATCGAAATACCCGTAATACCTAAATATTTGTGCCGACTAAGAAACATTTTTTTTAATAAAGTGTAACGGTTATACGGTTTGGCGTGTATGTATGTTTGTCTTCTTGGTTGTTTTTTTGTGTTTAAATTTTTTAAACATAAATTTAAAACCTCATCAAAACGTTGGTTTAATTTGAAACGTTGCACACTTATTAAAGACCGCTGTATGCAATAATTTAAAAAGGTATATCCCATTATCCTTACTAGGATCTTCAGGTATAGCGATTTTTTGAAGATAGAGAATAACGCCATCTAGGTGTTAAAATTGTAATAATTAAATTTTATTGTATTAATTATTTATTGTAGTAATGTTTATTTAATTTAATAATTGTTAGTTAAAATGTTAGTAATTTAGTAATTGTAATAATTGTAGTAGTGTAATTATTATTTAAAGTGTTACTTGTATAATTACAATATATCACAAACTCCCTCACATTATGGGAGTATTAATACGTAATTCAATCAAATACATAAATCATCGCTCCTGTAACATATAGATTTGACTTTCATCTTTACGAATGTAGATCGTGACGAAAGGGGAATGTTAATTGCTTATTTAACGTGAAATGAAGTGTACTTGAACTTCTCTAAAGTTTCTTGAACGTTTAACATGAATCTTCTTGTATCTTGTAAATCTTGATGTAATTCGATATTGAATCAATCTGTAGGTAATCAAATCATTTTTTATCCGAAATAAATATAATGAATATTAAACTTGATTTCGATTTCAAAATTAAATTAAACTTAAAATCTATTTTATTTATTTATTTAAAAATTTCATTGCACATAATACATGTAAGATCGCACAAGTACAAATGACGAACTTAACGCCAATAGGCTTTCGCTACGAGTAGACCACGCATTAAAGAAAAAAAATATTTATATTACCTTTTCGATCGAAAAAATAACATACGATTGATATAAATTATCAATCGTATGTTATTTTTTTACTATAATACGGTGGAGAACGGGTCAGCGGGTATTGATAAGAGATCACCATGAACAGAGGACAGCAGGTGCGTTTCCAGCCTTTAAGAAAGGAGTACGGTCTTTTCTTGCAGGACCCGAAGGGCCGTTGTACACGATAAGAAAAGTCGCCTGGCATATGCAGAAATTTGTGTCGTTTGTACAAACGTACTACGGCGCTGACCAAGAAAAAAATCTTGGCTACGTTAGACATGACGCGCGACGTTGTGCGGTGCGTTGGCGAGGACGAGATACATGAGGTGCTTCAGGTACATTGTACGTTTGGAATTACGATTAGGATTGGGAAATTATTAATCAATTAGGAATACTTTATCACATGTTAGTATTTTTATATAATACCCTATTTTCTATAGGACTCAACAGATTTTCATATGAAAATAGTCCACAATTTTTTGCTCATGTCGCATTACGAGTTAAATGGTAATGAACTCACTAAACTTATTTTTTGGTGTATAATTGGATGAGCCTAGTAAAATCTCTCATATTTTGTTACCTTTTTCATACTTTTATAGATATAATATGCAATTATCATTTTTACCTCTTAGTAACATTATTGTCTTCACAAAAAGGCGAAAATTACCTACGCACGACGACCCAAAAAGAATCTTGTCGTTTACACGTTCCTATTCGTCTTATCTGCCGCAGACACGATGAGTTTTCGTGCCTAGATCCGACAAAATTCATGCCGTGTACATGAATGAATTTGTCCTGTCTGCCGCAGACACGGTGAAATTTCAGAGTGTACAAGCGCCGTAAGTCGTATTGGTTCATAAATACCGCTGTAGACAGATCATTCCAGATGGCGGTTGTGCGTGGAAGGAAGTTCCACCTAAACTGTTGTAGAACACCAAGCATCAAGATGGTATAAAAAAGTTATTTACTTGGTTAAGATATAAGAAGAGTCCATGTCTTTTTTTTCTCGACAAGAGGTTAGTTAAGGCAAAAACCCTTTTTCCAATTACGTTTCCTAGAATGTTTGTTTATTGTATTCCTTACGTACACAATCACTGAAAATCAAGGCACGTTTTTATAAAACTCAGATTAAATGGGAAAGTAACATGTTCCTATAGAAAGTTCCAGCCAGTTTGTGTACGAGTCTTCCAAATCGAACAATGATGTTTTCTTTATAAAATGAATTGAGTTAGGGTCTCTTGAAATCCATCAATATATGTAAAAAGCGATGTGTGTATGTTCCCTGTAGACTCTGAAACTGCTGGACTCAATGAATTTTAAAATTGAATGAGTTTTAAATAAGTTCAAATTCTAGATTCAAAGTAATTTTCAGGAAATGATCGGATTGACATAGAGGGTAATGCTGTAAAGTTTGGTAGCGATCGAATCAAAATAATTAGTGCTATCCGTGCGAAGCCAGAGTTCCTATTTTTTATGAGAAAACTGCAATAGAATTTGAATCAATTATCATAGTAACTAAATTAAATAAATAAATATGCGCTCACGCCCGTAACACAGAGGGGTGGGCAGAGATCATGGATTACCATTTGGCGCATACCTGGCACACCTCTCTCGCTTCTTCTACATTCATACATCAACGCATACATGCTCGTCGGTTATGGGTGCTCCTTATATCGCCCTTTTTAGTAAGCCACTTATCTGATCGATATAAGTTCTCCTAAGGTGTCCTCTAACAACACTGCAACTCACTTTTGCCACATCAATTTGTTTAATAAGAACTAAATTATCGATGTTGATGATGTTATGTTATGCACGTATTAAGTAATATATTAAATCGCGATTATATTATATAAGATTCATCCCAATGAAAAGGCTCGTAAAACAGAACGAGAAGATTTATAAATCATGGCAAATTTCTGTAGACAAGCGAGAAATCCCAGTAGCGAAATAACTTTATAAAACGTTGTGGAGTATATTAAACTTACATAATAAAAAATGCATTCACGCCCGTGATCCAGAGGGGTGAGCAGCGATTCCGGATTTATCGCAGATCTTGGCACACCTCAAAATACTATGAAGTAATAATACTACAATGTACGAAAATGGTATCTCATGGATTATTTTGCTTGTTTTAGATGGAAAGGCGGAATGTGTGGAACATTTTTGAAGATTCCGACAGTTCAACCGACCCAGGCCGTACCAGAATTATGCTCGAATTATCCTCGCATGTTACGTGTGCCATAACACTTCTTATTGCTTGTAATAAAAACATATGCATACGATGACGTCATAAAACATTTATGTTATAATATACCCAAAGCATGAAATATGCAACACTACATATTTTACGTCTAGACTATTTGTATGGACATTTATTGCGTCATTCTAAAACACATATTCATCTGGTTGTGTCTATGAACTTGTTATAGTAAACTCTTTGGTGGTGTGTTCGAGACACTGGGGTGAACATTGCATGACACCAATAAAATATTGCTTATACTACGTTTTCTAATTGTGAAATAATTATTAAAATGGGGTCAATACACTTAACATCATCATCTTCCTGCCCTTTTCCCGCTTTATGTGGGGTCGGCACAACAAGTTTTCGACTTCCACATCGAACAAATAAATATTTATTCTTTATGATATTATTTCTATATCTCTATTCAGCCAATATTCGTCCACTGCTCGACGTACTCCCCCCTATAATTACCGCCACAGAGATCGGATCCCTACTGCCCTCACCCATTGGACTATTGCAACCTTGAACAGATCTTCGGCCCATCCTGGGGGAAGCCTGATAACGCTAAACTGTAAAAGCAAAATCCGATTTTAATAACGTTATTTTTCCCGTATTATGCAGTATATGAGCTTACATCAAATCTATTCAAGTATGTTTAGTTCGTGCAAACATTTGATCCCGTTTGCGCTGCTTGCGCTCCACCAATCTCTTGAACATTATGAGCATCGATCGGCGACTACGGTATAATCTTTTATAAAAATTTGTATGCGTTAGTTTTCTAATTTTTAATCTATATACATAAAAAAAAATATTTTCGTTTATTAAAAATTGCAAATCTCATAAAGTTATTTACCTTACTCGTGGATTCTTACAAAACTTTGTAGTCATAATAACATAAATCATCATTTATTACAATATGGGTAGCCCAGGTAATGTTATTATGTTTTGACACTAACAACTTTTTGACTCATGTTACCTATTACTCGAAGTTATGATGCTCGGAAAATTACAAAAATGTTCAGTATAGAAAATAAGAAACGAATGCGTGCGATACTGCGGGAATTAAGCAGTGTTCTATATAAATATTTTTAATGATTCACACATTTCGATTGAATCATTTTGAAGAATACCAATATTATGAGGCGACTGGTAACCGTTTTAGAACTCACCCGGTCTAAGGTAATATCAACAATATGCTGTGCTCCTTACATCGTAGCCCACGTATCGTTTTTAAAAACCGGCA
The DNA here is from genome assembly GCA_000931545.1 of Papilio glaucus. Taxonomy (NCBI): domain Eukaryota; kingdom Metazoa; phylum Arthropoda; class Insecta; order Lepidoptera; family Papilionidae; genus Papilio; species Papilio glaucus. The sequence goes on along the minus strand of JWHW01034967.1, from coordinate 343,725 downwards.
AATGCGAGTCGGACTCGCGCACGAACGGTTCCGTACCATTATCTATAAAAAATTACGTTTGTTATATGGGAGCGCCCCTTAAATATTTATTTTATTCTGTTTTTTTAATATTTGTTGTTATAGCGCCTTCTAACTATTACGGTATATCAGATACAGCCTGCTGACAGACGGACAGACAGACAGACGGGCGTACAGGGGAGTCCTAGTAATAGGAACCCTTTTACCCTTTGGGTACGGATCCCTAAACAAGTAACCCCTGAATACGCGATCTAAGCAAGAACTATAATGCTAGAAAAATAGCAAAAGTTTCAATACTTTAATTACCTTGTTTTAGAAGAAAGCGAACTTATTTTAAATCACTTACATTCCCATACATTACGTTTATCACATTATAAGAGCTTTTATAAAAACACAGAAAGGCACCGTAAGTGTGAAGACATGTAAAGGAATACATATTACAACGAAACCTACGTCAGATTAAATTAAGTGTTTACTTGACTTCAAGGCAGCAAGATAGAGCATTTAACGTAAGCTTTTTAAGAGCTTTTATATCTTGCGTTTTAAATATATTACAAACATATTAAAACAATTTTATATTATTTTTCTATATTATTGTTTATTTCTTTATTATGTGTACCTTAGCCACTAAGCTTTGCTATACGATGTCTTTTGTGATATCGGGTTTATTTTGTAAAGATTTTAGCTTTCAAATAATATCATATAGCACCATCTCAAAGAATCTTATGTCACCTTCATCTCAATGCTCTTTTCTTGCTCTTATGGCCGGCCGCCTGCCAACCCTCCTCTGGATCTTAAGGCACGTTATCATCCTTTGATAACAATAGATGACGCTCTAAAAAATTAGTACCAATTTATTGTTTCGTCACAATTCGAGTTTTTAAGGAAAAATTACCAAATTAAAATTTATCTAAATTTTCGTCGTTTGCTCAATGGAGATATATGAAGGGCTTATAATTTTTTATATATACACCATAGAAAATACAAAAAATATAAAATCAATCAACCGTATTTTCTTTTGTGCGACACGATATATCTGCCTTTTTGCGTTTATCGGAAAAGGGAAGATTAACAGAGCTTATTAATGACTCTCTCCCTGTCCACAGCAGGCCCTTGACTAATGCTTAAAATTTGTTCACTTCACTTCATGTCTGATATAACAGATAAGTCAACTTTTTAGATACATATTTATTCAAGTAAAACATAAGTATATTTTGATGCGATTAAATTTGAGTGAAGTTAAGCTCCCAATAAGTATGTTATTAAGAATTACAAGAATAATCAGGTAAAGACAATTGATCCTAGATCATAATATATATGTGATTTATTACAATGACAATGTTATGTAAATGGAAATACCTTATAATGTAAATACATACACCTATTATACCTTCGCACTTTTGAAATCAACAAACGGTGAGTCGTTCCTTCTATTAAAAAAAAAGATATTAAATAAGCTTCAGAAACATTTAGCTAACATACATAAATCTGTATTATAATTGAAAGACTCGGTAATCAATGCCATACTTTCTGACCGGATATCTGAATAACGATTTTATAGTAGTGAGCTTTGACACTAGAATCGCCCCCATCCCTTTTTGGTCGCAATCGCAAGCTTGACCGTTTTTTTTTTTAATTTTCAATTTTATCAGATGTCGTTTCTACTTATAGTGACTGCATAAACATGCGAACTGACTATAAGTCGTTAACAAGTATAAAAAAAAATAGTTTTTGAGAAAAATAAGAACTGTAGATCCAGCTACAGTTCTTATTTTTCTCAAAAACCATTTTGTCCAACCAGAATTACAAAAGTTTCCTTTAGTCATTCTCCAATAACATACCATCGGCTAAAATACTTTTATTGTATATGTCATCGAACTTGTCGTCTGTCACCTTTAGGCTATCATTTCTAATCGGTTCGGTGTAAATTCAATGTATTTTAAAACCCAATGTTTATCAGAGTAGATTTTTATATCGGTTAGATTTTTAACGATAACAGATGAAATCTTGAGCATCGAATTCTTAACTTTTCCGTGAGTCACAAAGGACCAACGACGGACGATGATTTTTAAACAAAGAGAACAATTGGTACTCTAACTGTTTAGACAAACTCAGATTGATTCTACATCCGCAAACGTTTATTTTCCTCCAAGAAAGATAAAAGTACAGTTAGAAAACAAAGAACAACTTTTATTTTATTTATACTAATGACTACTTGACACTAACTTTTATTTAGGTCTGAAAAATTGACAACATTAATTAGCACGTAATTTAACAGGGTAGGTGAATGATGAATTTAATTATTGGTAAAAGCAAGCTTTTCAAAAATATGATAAAGTAACTCGGGTTGTATCAAAGTTTGTTAATTTATTTATGTTATTTTATATCTATTTATTGATAAAGTGAATAATAACGCAAAGAACGAGAGCAACAACTAGACAATAGCAGTACTTCGCGAATAAACGCGTTAAGCGTTCAACGAACAATACAACAGAATCCGACAAATAATACAATATTATCCGTCTAAAGAAACTAAATATATCATTACAGCTGTACTTGCATTTTATAAGCTTGGCTAATTTAGAACTGCGTTCGTACTTATTCCCATAACTCTCAAATGATTATCACTTTATCTGATTTCCTACATTGCCACGCTGTGTACTCTATGTGCCAAAAAATATCGGAAGCAATGAATTTTTTAATTAGTGTACTTCACTATTCCTTTTTATACTATTAATTATTGATAAGAGGAAGCAAATCAATCACTTTTGTGACGATAAAAAAGTGGGCGATTATAGAAAAACATCTGGCAACCCCAATTATAAAAATAAATAGAAATTAGAACTTATATTCTTTTACAAATAACAACAACAGAGTGGTAATGTGGTCCATGGCTTCAAAATTTAATCACATCCAAACATATACTTGTTGTATGAACAACTGCTATGGAATTTTATTTCTAGGGTTATTATATTTATATTATATACTATAAATGCATTTATGAAGCTACTTTCGCTTTAGTTAATTTCTATAATAAAATAAAAATTCAAATAAATCAATTCATTATCCGTAGATAATAAACCAAATATGTATCGCAAAATACCATTCAGCTGACCAAACGAATATTCACATAATGATTTATTTCCTGACGCTAGCTAAACGCCAGTCGTAAAGCGATTTACGCAAATTTATTGCTTAGCATGAACATATCGTATTCCGCGTGGTATCCAGGTTTGCTTTTGTAGAATACTAACATCACCGTCATTTTGTGATAATGTGGAATTACGTCCACTAAAACTATATGACCCAATCTTCTTTTCATCCATTTATCCTCTCCTTGTTATTATCTAGTCTTGGTACTGGATGTTCAAGATAGCCCACGGTTTTGCTCGCAATCATTTCTTATGTTCATCGCTCGAAATGTATGTAAATTGATTTCGCGTGATGCTTCCAATAGTTATCCAATAATAGCTACCTAAAACATGTCGACGACAGATACGCATCGCGAACACAAATCGCACCCGCGGTAAAGGGCGGTCCTCACCGTCCCCAGACACTCGGTCCTAATATAATATATATTAGGGACCTAGAATTTTTATTTTTAGCTCAAGATCACTCGGATCGCGAGCCCAGTATCAGATGAAGCTGTAAGAACCGTCAATAAGTTTACCAGCAACGACATCTCCGAAAATTAGTAGTAGTACCTAAAACATGGGTCAATAAGTTGTTATTGTCAACGCATATAACTTTACCATGGCAACCGATATTGTAAATGAAGGGTTTAAGTATTTTCCTATACTATGGTAACAGATATATAGATTTGCTCCTCTGTCCCACATAACAGCTAGTAAAACATATACAATTCGTATAATTATAGCAGTTGAACTGCACCGCTTGTGAACCGCTTGCTCGTTTGCCGCCTTCTTCCATAAACTATCATTACAATCTCGATGATCTACGCAACCTTCTTCGAATATATCTTATAAGTATCTTCAGTCGTCATAAACACAACATTAATTTATAAAATAACCAAATTGTGATATTGCATGACGTAGCAAACAGTTCCGCAACTCCAAATGATGTCTATTTTAACGATCGCATGACTTTACCTGAAACTTCTATATGTAATCGTCATAATTTTGTTAATTCCCAAAATAATGATTCGACCAAAATTATATTTTCAAACCGATAAAATATCTTTAACTTTGGGAAATTACACTTACTGGGTTATGAAAATTTCCATTATAGAGGCATTCTGCATGTTAAAAGAGGAACCTTTTTTTTATGGAACAAGTTGGCAAACGTGCAAGCAGTTCTCCATGTTAGGTGACCGATGCCCATAGGCATCTTCAACAACCTTATGAGTTGCAGGTGCGTTGCCAACCATTAAGTTACAGGGGACTGGATAAACAGGTAAAAGGATATTTCTTTTCCCTGTCCATCCCCTTCCCTTGTCAAATCCTTTCCCCTCTTCCATCCAATCCTTATTAGAAGGGGATAGAAGGGGGAAGAGGACTAGAACTAGACCTCCAGCGCACCCATCAGACTAAACGCAGAATACTTCTACTTCACGCCTGACTTCTATGAGGTAGTGGTAAATAATCGACCAAGCCGGTCCATTCGTGCAACAAATGTTGTGGCGGGCTCTATCACTGTTGAAACAAGATCTCTGTTTCAACAGTGGTAGAGCCTACTACTACTGTTTTAACAAAAATGAGCTTACATATTTGTTTACTTATCTAACCCAATATTATAAATGCGAATGTGAATTTGTTTAAGCTTTACCTCCCTTAACGACTGGAGCGATCATGATAAAATTTTGCGTACACATTGTCAGGGGTACAGAAAATGACATGGACTACCTTTTATTCCTGTCAAAACTTCCCGAGAGAATAGGAAAATAACGTATATCTTTTTGACATTTAGTCACATTACATACCATGGCAACGAATAACCTTTATTCCAGGTTACGAAAAATTCTAACGAGGAAAATTAAAAACGAATGCGTGCGAAGCCGCGGGCAACAGCAAGTGTGTTTATAAATACACAATCAGAGTAATTTCAATATTCACTAAAAGTAGACTTTAGTTTAGATGATACATTATGTTGAGTGAATTGACTCGAGCAATCCAAAAAGGTCAAATAGCTTTTAACTTTGACCCCGACCAATCTGATAGTACATTTCAGATATATTTTTTTGTCCAATCGCGTGTAAATCAATTCCTTGTTCGAAAGCATTACAAATAATCTAAAGGTAAAACAACTCAAAGTGTTTTTATTCTTAGAAGGTGGAAAGGTGGCTAAATTTGTGAAAAGGGACTTATTGTAAAATAAACTCGACTACTTTGTTGGTCTGGTGTTTGAGTGATATATCAATAAAAAAATATATACCTCACCTCTATTTGTTACGCTACGCTACGTTACGATATTCTAAGTAAACACATCACTAGGTATGGCAATATTACCTATAATTTTTATACTTTAAGGGGGCAAAAGAGCAGAGGGGTGCCTTATGTTAATTTTTCACATCACCCATGTACAACGCAACAAGCAACACAACACAACACCATACGAACTACAGATGAGATGGCGACCTTTAAGAGACGCTCTTTTCTTGATAAATTGTCAGTCGGATTGGTATTACCGCTGGGGACAGATCATTCAACAAGGTATCTGTGCGACGCATAAAGTTGAGTTTAAATTAAATAAAGGAAAGATAAATAAATATAATAATATATAATTTATTCAAATATAATTTCTAATAAATTATAATTCGTTAAGTAATTTTAACAAAACAAATCTTTTCCCCGGTCGCTTTTGTACCAATTTTTGCTTACGTAATGTTTACATATCCGTGCTCCGAACACGAATCAGGTTTGACTGTACCTAGCTGAGTCTATCTTAAATTAAATGGAAAAGATAACATCTTTCGATTTAAAAAAGGTCCAGTCAATTTCAGTAAAAAGGTGTTCCAAATGGAACAACGGTGTTTTCTTTTCAAATTGAATGGAATTGAGTTAGGCTTCATAGAATTCTTTATACGCTCGCGGAAAGTGGATGTGTTGTGTTTAGTCTAAAATGTAAATGTCTACATATAGAATCGTAAAAGGTTTTTAAGTAAACTGTATCTTATATAAGCGGGTTGTAACGGTTATTTCTTTGTCTTCTTGCTGGTAGCATTAAACATCTATAAGCAGAAATGAGTGACGTATGACGACAGCCTGGATGACAAAAGATATTGAAGTGTTGTGTCACTAAACTAACTTACACCGCCATCTATTAGAAACTTATGGAACTTATAAAATAATTTAATTAAAAAAAAATCATTATATCCAATCAAGGTCCTATATTATCTCTCAAGTTGGACCAAATTACACGTAGTTAGAGTATAATAAATTACACGGGAATTTTATATTAATTTTTTTTATGCTAGAAGAAGATACTCTGCTTTTTCTAGAAAGACTGGGATATATGACATTTTACTCACAAAAACCTTCACAGTGGTCATCCTCGAGTGCAATGGAATTCCAGGATTTCTAATTACCGTTAAGGACGTTACTTAGATAAAAAAAATCACATTCAATTTAGTGTCTTTGTATGTATATAAATCGTCTTTAGAAACTTTAAACCGTACTGTACCTTATTAAACTAAAATAATACTTGATTTATAAAAGGCTAAAGACGTCGCGACGTTATTTTTCTCAAATCACGATAAATGACAGCCATTTTATTAAGCTTCAAAGCAAGCCGAGAGGATCCTTGAAATTGAGTGTCATTACAATCTTAAAGATAAGATGAAACAGTCGTAAACTGCTAGCAAAAAAAAAACAGATAAAGAATAATAGCTGCCCTAAATGCACCGTAAACTTTTAAGTGTTAATGATATTGTCTTTAAAACCATTTAGATTCCAAGATTTAAATGGAAGAGTATCGTAAAGTATAGAATATGTAAATCTTAAAAAGGTATAAGGTATTTATTTATTTTTACCTGTGAATTTAATAGCTTATATTTTTTTCCTAATGGTTTCATTGAAACACGACTATATCATTAATTATGTTTTAAGAACGCTTGTTAGTTAGTTATTTTATTAGCTATTCGTTTATTCTTAAGTTAATTAAAGTAGTGAATTTAAATTGAAGTTGGTATGACTTGCCTATATATATATATATATATATATATATATATATATA
>JWHW01034967.1:326280-336485 GCA_000931545.1 Papilio glaucus | reverse complement strand
ATAGGCATGGATAACTCACACCCACACTAGACGGATCGATGTCCTCTCGTAGATAGGTGGATGTGATTGACATGGAAAGGGGTGGACCATTTAGAATGAGGAGCATTTGTTATAAGATAAAGAGGGTACCTTCTTTATCTTTCGGGTCGTCTAAACATAATATCAGAGGAGAGGAAAATGAAGAGAAGAATGTTCTTCAGACAAAATTATCACCAGGATACAGACCAAACAAGTTCAATGGCTAAAATTATTCAATCGTATACAGGGTTCATCAGAAGAAAGATAGTCTGACTGCGTCACAATGCATTTAAATAAGCCGAAAGAGGACGGTCTAGTAACATAAATACCTTTTATATTTCTGACTCAAATTTGTTACACCTTCTGCGACCTACAAATCAACTCGCTCGAGCCACGCGTGTACAAAATAACGATGATTACTAAGTGACGTGACGTCATTAATTTGGAACTAACCTCTTTATAAAGTATCATGTTTGACCCCAAAGGTTGCGGTGAATGTTTGCGGAACGTGACGTGGGTACAAACGAATATAAAAGATACCCCTAATTAATCAGTTCGTGCTTAGCTGATAAAAATGAACGATGTAGCGGCGTATGAAACAGAACTATGAATTGAAGTCTACACGAATAGAATAATTAAATTCACACATCTGTAAAAAGTCAGCTGTAATTTTGCTGGTTTTATTACCAGCGATTACTGTCACTGTCCGAGAAAGTTAACAATTTAAATTAATAAATAAATATGCGCTCACGCCCGTAACCCAGAGGGGTAGGCAGAGATCATGGATTTCCATTTATCGCGATCCTGGCACACCTCTCTCGCTTCTTCTACATGCATACATCAACGCATACATGTTCGTCGGTTACGGGTACTCCTTATATCCTTTTCTAGTAAGCCACTATTTTGATCGATATAAGTTTTCCTAGGGCGTCCCCTACCAACACTGCCACTCACTTTTGTAACATAAATTTGTTTCGTTATTCTCTCTTCATTCATCCTTTCCACGTGCCCGAACCACCGAAGCATACCTTTCTCAATTCTAGTCACAACGTCTAAAAACAGGTAACTATTTCAACACGTTTTATCCACCTTATCGTAATTTCTAGTTATTTTTAGTATAGTTTCATTTGGGCCTGGTCAGTTCTCTATGTAAAGCGATAACCTAATATCCTGTCACGTAGAAACTTAAAGATTATATATATGTTTTTGCGTCATCGGTGTGGACTTACAACCTATGCTGAATGTACTTAATGATTCATTAGAAAGTAAAGGCATGAAGATGAATGTTGATAAGACGAAAATAATGGTGTTTGAAAAAGAACAAAGTATTACAATATTAGAATTAAAGGTAAAGGTAAAGAAGTAGAACAGGTGGAATAGTTCGTGTATTTGGGATGTATGTTTAGTAGAGATGGCAAGGATATTAAAGATTTTGAACGATGAGTGAATGCAGGAAGTAAAGCAAGTATTTCTCCTGATGTTAAGCTACAAACAATGCGTCATAACAAGGGTTACTGAAATTGGTATAGTAATTAATGAACAAGACTGTAAGGACCTTGGAAGGGGGGGAGGTAAAGTTAAGATCCCTACATCCTTTTACACAAAAGCGGTTGAGAATAATATGTATAATATATTCGTTCTTATTTTAAATTATACCTTGTTTCATAGCAAGATATGATTTTTGTAAACAAACAAATGTCATTTACCATACATAGCGGCCATTACTCTTTTAATAATTTCATCGGAAATAGTAGTAATTTTCATCGGTAGTAATTTTGTGGAAATCATGATATAAGTTTATGTTAAAATGTGTAATGTGGATAATGTTATAGAGTAATGTAAGGAAAACTTGTTATTCGAAAATATTTTGGAATTTGCGAATTTTAACCTTTAATTACAAAAATTCCATCTTGCTTACTTCATTATGTTCTTATTCAGTTTAGTTTTTTTTTAATAAATCTCTGCCTACCCCTCTGGGTTAAGGGCGTGTGCGTTTATTTATTTATAATAGCTACTAGGTAAAAATGTACTCTTTAGTTAGATTATTGGACACTGCATGTAATAGGGTCGTCGTAGCCTTCCAACCGTAATTTGTTGGGCTCAAAGCCATTTTATAGAATGAAAAATGTTTATAAGCTTTCGCCGCTCAAAGGGAGTGTTGGGTTAAATCAAAAGTTCGCTTGTTGATCGCAAAATAATAAAAAATATACAATTAGCTATGTTCTGTATGTTGTAGATAAGTCTGTATACATAAATAAATATGAATGTATACTAACGCCCGTAACTTAGACGGGTAGGCAGAGATTCCGGATTTTCATTTGGCGCGACCTAGCGCATCTCTATCGCTTCTTCTACATCCATACATCTACGCATACATACTCCTTGTTGCTCCGTATATCATTAATCGAATCGATATAAGTTCTTCTTACACGTCCCCTGCCAACGCTGCAGCTCACTTTTGCAACATACATTTTTTTTTCTTTATCTCTCTCCCTTCATCCTTTCAATATGTCCGAACCACCGAAGCATACCTTTCTCAATTCTTTTAACAACATCTACTTTTAAGCCACGCTTTTGTCAACAAAAGAATACATTTAAAAAATGTACAAAGAATTTCCTGTTATCCAATTTTCACAAATAAGAAATATTACGGCATATCAAACGAGCGAAATATGTACGCGTTAAATTTAATTTAAAAAAAGGCAACATGAAAGCTCTACTTATTGACAATTTCCAATCGTACAAATTATTCGCTCGATGTAATTAAATTATTATTTAAAGTAACAAAACATCGGCATCGCCTGTAGACACAAATTAAATTTCGTTGACAAGCGCCACTGATTGTTGCAAAGTTTTCAGCAGGAGAACTGGTTGCGAAATTAATTGCTGTCATTTATTTACAGCATAGAGAAGTAGCTGAATGGATCGTTTAAATCTGCACAATATGGATTAAATGGCTCTCTGTAGATATATTTATCAAGTCAGTAAGCTACACGCGTCCTAAGTTATGGCGTCTCAGAAGCGTGCCAAGTTGCTCTAGGGACAGTATTGATTCAGTTCCGTCTATTGATTGGGAGGCAGACAAATAAACAAAAATAACGGCCCCAGTTGAGGTTTCTTACTTAGCATTAGCACAAGTGCAAACACTGGCTAACTCTTGTCACAGTGAAATTATGGAGATACCAAGCAAGTATTGTAATCACAACGGGATGAAAACGTATTAGTCCACGCTTTTATCTGTAATTTATGTTTAAGTTATCCAAAAGTGCGATATACAAAATACGCAGCCTTCATGAAAATGTTGCGAAGGATAATAACCTATGTCTAAAGTATTATTTTTGAGATGTTACACAACTATTTTTAGAGGGCTCCAGATTACTCAAAGGGCAATGGCTCCCCATTCATTGCCCTCTGGACAATGCTCATAGTCTCTCTACAAGGTTGCATCTGAAACGATGTGACCTGCAGCAAAAACTTAGGTGGCAATGCCCCGCACACATTGCTCGCAGAACTGATGGTCGATGGTACTGAATGGTCCTGGAAAGGCCACGACGGTCGACGAAGCGTAGGTTGACCTTCCAATGATGGACCGACAGTTTGGTCAATGTTGCAATAAACCACTGTATGACTCAGAGGAACGATTTTTGTGGCGATCACGGGAGAAGTCTTTCGTCCAACAGTGGACGACTATCGGCTTAAAGAAGAAGAAGAAACTACTATTCTTGTATCAAGCCCTATAGACGGAATTATATGACTAAATTAAAACATATCGTATAAAAAGTACAATTTCATCTGGATTTTGAATTGTTCCGCAATGTTAAACCATATTCTTTCAAAAGTGATATAATTTCAATTTGATATTCAAATAAGCGGATTGGTCACCTTAATCTTTTCATTTTGAACGTGTCTAAATCCATACGGGAGGTAAGTGGGCGAAAGATAACACGTACCTTTATGTTAAATTATTTCAAAGTGCCTTCAGAATGGATGAATTAACATAGGGGATTAAAGAAACCACCGTACCTCCGTATATTGTTTTAGTTAATTCTAATCTTTACGGTTGGCTGAACTTCACAAAGGTAAAAGTAGAAACAAAGCCGCTAACCTGAGATTCATGTATAATTTAACGTTCTCCTACACAGGTTTTTAGCAAATATAATATGAGTCCATTGTTATTAAAATAATACTTTTTTAAATTCATTGTAGCTTAACTCAAGAATAAATACATTAATAGCATTACGTAGACTTCCCCAAAGATCTAATAGGGTTGACCACCATACTGCACCATACTGAGAAGATGGTGCTGTTGAAAATTTAAATTGTTTCACATATTGGAAGGTAAGCTTATCTTCAAAAAGGCGGGAAACTCCTAACAATTTTCCGTTTGTATCGTTTTCGTTGCTCTTATTACAAAAGTTGGATGTTTCCATTTATTTCGAGAGATATTTGCAGATAGATTTAAAAGGAGGACGTGTACTAGTTGAAAATGATTGCACTTCAATATTCCACAACTATTCTTTGATCAAAATCAAATATTGAGATATTAAATGAATAGAAAAGACAAGCACATGTTTACATATGTATGTGATTACATCATTACGTGTACATCATCATGCGTGGCCAGAAATATCAATAGCTATACTTGTGTAATAATTTAGCTTCTCAACTTCTAGATATGACAGGAGGTGTCTATTGCCATACCGCAGGGTATAACCAAAACCAAACTAAATGGTGGCACGGAATATCGCACGTGTTGCTGTACAATACACAATTTTAGGCGACAACGGGACGTGAAGTGCGACGGCGGGGCATACTCCTGCGCACGATTTCCTTCACGCTCTGTTTACGGTTAAGCTTACGACTGCTAGGCTCTGTGTGCAGACTGCAACACGCGCACGCTCCATTCAAATTATTTCGACTTGACTATACCTGCGCTAACGTAGGGCTAGGGCTTTCGTAGCTAACTTTCGAGCCGCCATCAGGTTTGCATTACACAACACAAATAACACAAGAAAACAAATGCTCGTAATGTTTTTTTTAAAAGAACTCAATTTACTCGGATACTCGGACAGCTATACAATAGCTATACATGGCAATAAAAATGTAATATACCCTTAAAGAACGCAAATCATTCTAATATAAATACATACGTAATCATTTAACACAAGATGAGCCACTGTTTTCTAGAAGCTTGTCTTATAAAATTTGGCTTAAGTATATGCAAAATATGCAAATCTGTTTCTGGTCACATAGAGAAGAATATTTAAGTACAAAACAAAACATAAACACAACTGTAGCACAAACAAAAACAATAGCTGTTTTTTGTGTTGTGTTTTTTCGTACATCGTGGGTCGCGTCGAAACACTCCTCACTCTGCATGGTGTCTGTGTACTGTACGTTATGTATGTCAAGCGTGCTTCACACTCCTTCCGTTCTAACTAGTCGTTTTGTTTAGGCAGACCCGTTTGGGTCATACATCGCGTAGCTTTAGTATGTTATTATTTAGTCCGATTATTCACCTTCAAGAGAAGAGTGAATAGGCTGTTTCTAAACTTGTGCGTACCATCTTTAGACCACGTCACCACTTAAGATCAGGTGGGATTGTGGCCAAGCGCTAGTTTATTTCTATAAAAAAAGTAACACTAATCTGTGGTCTAAAGGGCAATACCGAGTAAGTAAGTACGCAGCGGAAATTATTGACATAGAGAGACATAAAGATTAATATTAAAAAAAAGAAAGAAGAGTGAAAGCTTGTATCTCGACACGATTTTACGCAAGTGGGAACCCACGGTAACCGTAACAATAACAACACAGTATCCATAGACATAATGTTGTCGTGTTGGCTAACGTTCAAAAATGGAGCTCGATTTTCTATTTAAAATAATTCCGATAATTGATTACTTACTTGTGACATGTGGACGTGGACTTTTATTATCTTAAGACTAGCTTTACCCGATTTCACGGCGACTTTTTATTCGCAACGCGGGAAACGGCTGATTGCTGGATTTTACTGAATTACCTGACTGGATTATTGACCCGCCGATTAGTTATCTGGAGCTATGTAACACAATTTGCTTAACAGCACTATAAGTATACAACTCTGTGTTTGTCGGTAGTTTTAGTATTTTATTTTTATATTTATCCTCCTTTAAAGACAAGTGCACTATTTAAACGTCTAGTAATTAACTATACAACAGATCTGGGGAACATCAATTTGGGTGTATTATGCGGATAAATAATGAGGGTGGGATTAGGGCTGAATTAAATCGACATCCTGATTTATTTCCCTCTTAAGATACAACGGTTACGACGGTGAGTTTTATATAAATATATTTCTTTTAAATGACACATAAATATTAAGACAAATAAATGTTATTATTGTTAAGTGTAAAAATAGCCATGAGAATATTATAATAGATGAAGATGAGATATATTGTAGTGTCCGTTGTACGAAACGATAATTATGTAACATTAACTTTATAATTATTTTGTTACTTTAAATTAGTAACTTCATTGCCCTAATAATCAATCAAAATTGTATAATGACACCAAGAAACCGAATTGGGCTTATTATTATTTTTTTAAATAATATAATAATTAAAATAGTTGCGAGCTTCGAATTACTTTTAACACCTGCGTTTTAAGTGTCAATAGCCTGATCGTTAAATTAGAGTACGTCGCTATCAATGGGTACACACTGGGCGTTTTAAAGCGCACACTTTGGTGACATCGTACTCTAAGAACTATCGGAATCTATACAACCGGCTAAATCCGCACTCAAGTTACTGTTTGTGCGAGTACACGTGGATGTGGGACCGCACGGTTCTTATAACGCGCTTCAAAAAGCCCACTGTGTACCTGATCTTAGGCTTAGCAGACTGCGAAACATAAAGTCATAAATTGGAATCCATTTTTCGACTACTGTCGTGAATCATTTTCTATCATAAGAATAAGGTCAACTGGTATGATTAGAAAAAATGTCTCAGTAGTAAATTATATACTTATATTTAAAAGAATTGCAAGGTACTGACCACATATAAACGTAGAAGATAAGTAAGGATTGTGTTGTGTGGTGTTTTTAGATAATGTTCATTTTTCACAGCACTAGTGTAATGTTCCTTGCAGTGTAATGTTATTCAATCCGTTCAATTGTCTCCTCTTGTAGTCTAAACGGCTTGTCCGATTTTAAAGAAAGAGGTTTCAATACGTTATTTTTAAAATTACCTATTGCTTGTTGATCACGTTTTATTGTGTCTAAAATATCTCTTGATCGAAAAATGTAATGTAGTTGTAGAGAATGTATATGGTTAGCGGTCACTTAACATCAGTAAACCATGTGCTCGTTCCATAAATAAAAAAATATTTATCATGGCACGATTTTTAAAAAGAAACTGAATTTTCCAGAGTCCGAGATTTCCTATCTCGGTTTCGTATATATATAAAATTCAGTTGAAGACAAATTGTGACTCTGCGAGATTAACAACCCTGCAGTCGCATAATTAACTCAACGCCCATGGGGCATTAAATCCCACCGACAAACGAATGAATCTACAGCACTACAACTTGCTTGGGACGAAGCAATGTTGGAACTAGTTATTATTCGTAAATGTTAACAAGTTCCGTAATTGAACTGCCATCGACTAACAAATTCAATTCATGTATTGATAAATTAATTAATTATTGATTCAAAGTTACGACATGTTTTAATAGATGTTTCGTGAACAAACCGTTTTTTGCAACGCTTGATTCAAAACTGAATATACGAGTACATCAACAGTATTACTCGAATAATTTTGTACAACTTTTTCAACATTTACGATTAAATCTATACACTAATATTAATCAGCTGAAGAGTTTGTTTGAGCAGGTTCAGAAACTACCAAGCAGATTAGGAAAATTCTTTTTGAATTTGACAAACAAATCATTGAGGTAGGTTATAGGATATGTACACATCACGTTTCGTTCACAAGGGACGAAAAACGGGTGAAACTGCAGGGCAAAGCTATATATAATATAAAACATATAATTCGCTTAAATAAAATTAGTTGACATAGATTAGTTAAAGGAAACACGCTGGTTCTCTTTCTTCTCACGTTCACGTTCTCTTTCCTCTTTATTTATTTGCTTTTATTTTGTAAATTATCTACTTAGTCTACGACTTTTTCCTAGCACGCCGTCTATTGACAGAGCTACTAACTTTTTCATCACAAGTTTATACGTAAAGAACACAGTAATCCTATCTGAGAAAGTGGAATAAAGTTTTATAATCCTTAAGCCTCTATTCAACTGAAACTACTTTCCATACAAATTGCCAAGGGAACGTTGTTAACGAAGTTCAAAAGTACAACGGCGATGTCTCAGTTTGAATTTTGCAAAGATTTCTATGAAAATTTATGCATAATTTTGCGTTGTCACACTTAAACATAGCACAAGGTCGACGCAGTGGATACTAGAAATAGAAGAACGGGCCAAGGCCGGGCTGGCTCGAGAGTACTACGGACTTGCATGTGACAAATTAGACTCGTCGGCGAAGCTAAAGTTTAAAACGAATATTCCGCCTTGTGACAACGAATAAAACTAAGACAGGTGTCATATTTTTAGACAGGTCTCAAATTTTCCCGCTTTATGGATTTCCAAATAGGAAATCCATAAAGCGGGAAAATTTGAGAGATCCTTCGTCGTCTCATCAAACATAATACTTACGAGGTTCGTATTCAAATAAAAAGGGTACTTCTTTTGTTTTACTGAGAATTTGAAGTATTCCAATCGAATGATACAGATTATTCGCGCATAAGGATTTCTTGAAGCCACTAAATGTTTAGCGAACACTATGCAAAACATATAGTTGTTTTCTAAATTCTAATATTCCGTTGAACGTATCCTGTAGCACAGGTATTAGTTAAAATGCTTAAAGAAAATGTAAGCCAACATAATTTTCTGGGTATCTATCGTCAGCGAAATTGGTATTGGAAGCACACGTACGTCCACGTATAATTTATACTACTAGTTAGGATTAGTAACCCACCAAATCGTATTCGACTTACAATTTTGAATTTAGGGCACATACTTGATATTTGGAAAATCCTACGCTTGCATGGGCTGCTCCTGGCACACCGCCAGACTCAAAGGCTTGCTCTGAACGTAACATTACAAATAGCTGTCTGAGTCTTATTTAGGTCGATATCATATTTTATAGGAGATATGACGTTTGACTTTTTATCCTTAATATATTTTGTACCATTTAGTAATATGATCGCTGAATAAGACAGAGACACCATGTCACATTTCTCTCAATAAGCTTGAATATATGTAAATTTCACGTACATCCGAAATAATTGAATATTTCTTATAATAGAATACAGACAAAAATATGTATATTAATACAATAATTAACGAACCATTTAAAGCGAATTGTGGAGGTTCCATATTGTACCATTCGATTGGTATTATTATATTATTATATACCACGCAGTTCATGAAATTTTATAGTTAAAAAGTTTTATTTCGAAACGAAATAATTATTTAATAAAAAAATAACAAAATTCCTTCGTGACTATATCTGCCTATTAGTTCTTACTCTAGCTATACCTACTATCTATATTAAGAAAATTTGTGCAATTTTTTTTAAGGTTTTATAGTTATTTAACACGAAACAAACACATCGAAAAAAAGTGACATATGCTATTTTATGTCGCCAGCTACCCATAAAAATATTTTAGTAGTATTCTATTTTAAAATTGGCGATGAAAGGATTTCTACGAAAACAATAACTGCGTAATATCTACATTAATGTAATAATACAGTAATTTTATCAAAAAACGTTCGTCTCGCGTTCGTCTGTGGTCTGATTCCTAGGTTTCGAGATTGTAATACACATACCCTTAGGTAGTAGAATGAATAATTTACCAAACTTTACCTCAATAGGGTAGATTGAGGTAAAGTTTGGTAAATTAAAAGATTTGGATGTTGTATTAAAAGATTTTTTTAATTCTTTTATTCGGTTTTTTTATTTGTAAAGAAAAATGTTCCATCTTTAGACCTCACAGGGATTTACTAACAATTTCAGGTTGCAAAATGAACTTTATCTTTTCCATTGTCCTAGATTTCTAATTGTTCTCTTGGCTTAAGCGCTTTAATGACTTCCCCAATTTCAAACGGGACGGATTGTTTTAAAATGAATTTACCTT
>JWHW01034967.1:272561-314623 GCA_000931545.1 Papilio glaucus | reverse complement strand
TGTATTATTATTAGTAACTCCGATTTCGTATGACTTTTGTATCGAAATGCAAGTATTAATTTTAATTAATTTGAATTGTATGAGGGTTGATAAAGCGGATGGAAAACATTTTTTTTAATAATAAATAGACTAACGCTTGTCCACAATCCCATCTGATGTTAAGTGGTGATGTGGTCGAAAGATGGTACGCACTAGTTTAGTAAGAGCCTATTCAATCTTCCCTCGAATGGACCCACGTCATAACCGGACAGAAACACGGACGCTGGCAATTTATTCCAATGTTGATGTTGTCCGGATCCTACAATATTCAAACTTCTTTGATAACCTTATCGGAGAATGATTTCTTATATGTACGCGAATAAGACATTTGAATAAAAATAATTTTAGGGATTTTATCGTGTTTATTTTATGTTTTTTGGTTCTTTTCGTTTTTGGTTCAGACGTCCCGATGTGAAAAGTTGCTGGCGAAGTACCCACTTATTTTCAATTAATTATTTCTACTCCGATCCATGCAGAATGAGCTCGAGAATGTAACGGAATCTGTGAACGTAATTTTGAATCCATAAAAAACGTCGGATAAATTTGAAAAGTTGCACAATTATTAAGGACCAATGTCAATGCATTAATTTGAATAGTTTGTTCTATTATTTTCGGATTTGCGATTTAAAGATTGAGAATAATGCCATCTAGTTGTCAAAATGGAAATAACAATGGAATATCCACATGTTTTTTAGTTTTTAAAACTATTCATTATTTCGCGATAAAAACCTGTCACTTAGAAAAAGGTTAATGTATTAACTGTAAATATAAAATGTAAAAGAATATGTAAATTGTTTCAAACAGAAAACATAAAAGAAATCGCATTAGTATAAATAGCTTACACACATAGAAACTTAAAAAGACTACGTACGAAAAGATGATTTGTTAGCGAAACTCTGACAAAAAACAACTCTACCTCTTATATTTTAAAGTTGTGTATTGCGCGAGTGTGGATCGTTACGTTGTCTTATGATATCTAAAGGAATGCGTCTCTTCGCGTTTCAAGAGCTCTTTAGTCGTATGCGGCCCTTTACGTCAATGCTTAATGGTTACACTCTCCGCTTAACGCGAACAACGAAAGGAAGAAAAACACAAGAAGTGCTTCCGGCTCATCAGTACGAGACGGCTTGTCTCGTTAAGTTACGACATAAAAAATATAATTTCAACTTTAAGGCCATTGTAGTATGCTTTACATACGGATTTCAAGAATAGAAAAAGCTAGATATTTTATTAATCCAACATTGCTACATGTTTACTGTCACTCAGACCTATCTAAGATTATATGTAAATGCAAATGTGAATTTGTTTGTTTGTTACGATTTAACTCCTTAAACAACACACAACCAAATTTTGCACACACATTTTCAGAGGTTCAGAAAATGGCATAAGGTACCTTTTATCCCGAAATTAAGTTATAAGTGGAATAGGAAATAAAACCAAAATAATAAAATAAAAATAAATAAAATAAAATATAGGTTGCTATGGTAATATATAATACTACAATAAAATCTTTTGGATATTTTGTTACTCATGTTATGAAATATACAGTTCAAAGCCGCGGGCAATAGCTATTTTTTAAAATTACTGTTCTTCTAACTATTCATAGAGGCATGTTCTGAAACAACATACTAACAATAACATCAACATAGTCACACAAGATAGTGTTTAACTTTAGCCGTTTAATAAGTTCATTTTAACATCATAACCAATGAAGCTGAACTAAAGTAATCCGTCAAAAACATTTCGATATTACTTCAATGTAAATACATTAGTAATCCGATAAATTAGGCACGGGCATTGTTTGCAGCCGTTTTGTACAATGGCACGAAAATCTCGGAACGTTACGCTCAATCTCTAAGGCTCAAATCTAATGAGTTTCTACATTTTCATATATTTCATTTGAACATTACCTACACTATTGTGTGTAACAGACATAGATTAAAATTAAAACAGAGCTTTCACGTCGATTTGATTTGTTTCATTCGCTAATTGAATTCTTTAAAGTTCTAAAATCGAAATTAAGATAAAATTAGTTAGATTTTTAAAGACTATTTTAATTGTGAGAAGTGCGCGCAAAAGTTAATTAATGTAATTGCCCCATCTCTTTTCTTACCTTTTACCATCATTCGTTTCGACATTCGACTAATAACTTTTTCACAACACTTCTTTAAAATATATTTATTTTTAATAATACCTTTTCGTTTAAAGTTCGCTAAAGAATGAAGCGATTTAATTCATTATTTATTGTATGTATAGTCTGGGTAAAAAAAGGTTCGTCACCTTAAAGTCGACATTTGTTTGTACCAGGAACACTGACAATTAAATAGAACATAATATTTAATTCTCACTTCATTATGTACTGAACTGTATTGAACCTTATTGTAATATCAAGTAAGTATAATTTTGCATCTGTCTGCTTTATACTATAGTTTCATAAATTACTAATTGTCTACGCCTTGAAAAAGGAATGAATTTGAATTTGTTGTTATAAGAATAAAATGAATTATATATTTCAATGTAAGGCCTGTACAAATAAGCTTGTAGCTGTGTTTGGAACATACTCGGCAAATTATTAAAAACGAAAAAAAAAACGAATCTCGGTCAAAGTTCTGGCACTGTAGGAAAGGAAACCCGGCGTACACGTGCCTCTTAAAACCAGACAGTAATGAGAGCGCGTGGAGCATTCGCATTTCGCTAAAGAGGAAAGAAAAAATATCGCTAAAACAAAAAAAAATGTCGAGACCTTGCCATTATTTTCTCATATAACTGGTATTTCTCTAACATTAGCTACATACAGAATATGTCTGCGGTTCTTAGCTCGAATTTGATTGGATTGAATTGGATTTTATCGAAATATATAGTTAAAGACCCTAACATCACGAAACACAGTCTAAAGAGAGAGATAATACAGTAATCCGATAATAGCTACCGATCGAGCCGAGGCTCGGGCACCTTCTAATCTGAATTCTAAACGCGTAATGAGTGTCCGCCCAAGTTGAGGTCCCCTCGCGATTGAGCCACGTCACTCCATGGAGCGTCCGCCGAAGCGACCTAAGAGCTCAATGGCCTCCTAATTCGGTTATAATTATAAAGTAACGGTCCGAGCTGACGCTCCCTGTTCCGTGTGATCCCTCGACCTAAGTTACTCTTAAAGAGTACTAGTACTCTTCTGCGCCCTGCCGTCTCGAGCCCGGTGTAGCTGCAGATGCCTCTTCTATGAACAGTGACAAGTCACAAAAAAAGGATAATACAAAAAGAGAAACTAGTCTGATAAGATCACTAAGTGAAGCCTTTATATAGTAGATTCCTTTAGTTATTCTTTGTATATTAGATTAAGTCTATTCTTTTGGAGTAACAAAGCAAAGACTTGGCGTATAAAAATAAGAATTATATTTATCAAAAAATCGTCCTTTTTTTGGCCAAAGAATCTGTGGTCTTCCGTACACGTCATTTTCGGACAACCTGTATCATATATGTGTGAAAGGAACTGGTGAGCTCTAAAATTAAGACAATTATAAATATATAAAATATGAAAAAGAAACAATACTTAAAACGTAAACAGTATTCAAAGAGACTACAGTAAAAGTGTTAAGATTAGTGTTCTAGCGAATGTATAAACGTTTATTCAAATATGCAACGACAACACAAAGTTAGGCCAGCGGACGGAGCACGTCGCACACGCGGTGCAAAGCGCCAGGTCAAGAGTAGGGAAGAATGCCCTATTTAAAATAATACGAGGTGAGAAAAGACCTCAGAATAGGATATACTAAGCGATTTAATATTTTTAACGGAGTAGAGGTAGAAGTTAAACTTTCAATTAAAACAAATTTTACTATGACTACTTTTGGTATCTTTCGCGATATAATGTAGTGTGTACGTGTGAATTTGAATCGAGGCGAAAGGTGAGGTTATTGCTATTTTTAATAGACTTCAAAAGAAAAGAATAGGTTCTCAAAACGTATTTTTTATGTTTGTGAACAGATTTAATTTTTCGTTGCAATCTTGGAAATTTTGTTTTTGTTTCCAGATAATTCCAGATTTTCGGGAATTGAAGTCGGTTGCTTGTAGTTTTAGTGCGTTTAAATACAAGTTTTCATTTTTATCATTGTTTTTTTATTTTGATCCTTCATCTTGACTTGTGTTAATAGTAGACCTCTAATTATGTTTTCTATAAAATGACTGTTAAACCATTCAAAAACGCAATTCATATTTTATACAAATGTATTTATTTCGATCAAAATCCTATCCCGAAAAGCACAATAAATGAGTACATGTTTAATAAGATTTAACGGAAAATTTATTTAATTGCCGTCTGTGTTGCTATTTTAAATGGACATTAATTAATCTGTGGACGCGTACAATATTCCCTTTTCGAGCTGGCGACGGTATTCCCGAATAGCACAACATTCCGGGAACACTCATCATATAGAAATGCCAGACGGAATTCTCCCCTGTCGCAGAAATATTCGCAATGATGATATCAACGATGGATTGTACGCAATTCATTTTGCGTACTAATATTGCGAAAATATGTTACACCTTCAATATTAATCACGAACAAGATAAATCGTAGTGAAATTACGACTTGAGAAAAAAACTTATTGATACAATCTGTTTAATTTTTTTCACGTATTTTTTAGTTTTTGATGCAGAGACGGACGGTACAAGAGACGGTTATGACAGCTCATATATTAATATTCAACAACAAATATAGAACCAATTAAAGCACTTTAAAATGGAAGTCCACAGCTCAATTTGGTCTCAAATGAAAGAAGAAATGGAGTCTATGGAGTCAGCCTAAACCAGGTCCACAAATGTTAGTAATATTTGAAAAACATCACAAAGATGATTATTTCTTTCTTGAAATCTAAACAGGGTCCCGATAGAACATTACTACGATCACTAGTTTTTAGGAACAATCGCATAGTTTAAAATGTACAAAAATATTCGAGAACACATTTAAAAACATACGCAATTTTCACATCAGTAATTTGCGGTATAATATGCTACCAATTACTGAAACCAAGATCGCCGCAACGTTATGACTGAATTTTCATTTGTTGCAATTATTTTAAATAATTTCTATAATATAATAAAAAAACTGTACGCCACTTCGTTAACACTACTGGTGAAAACTAGAGAGTATAGTAATCTTCATATGTAATAAATCACAATAACGAAACATTGCATTTGCTTTCAACTTCTCACCGAGCTTTGATATTTGATAAGGGTTAGCCAACCAACCACAAAACAATTATGATTTGTATAAAAACAGGATATAAATGTCTTAGAAATAGATGAAAAACAACCTCAACACACAACCTCAAACAAACCACAACGATAAGATAGGTGACAAAATATGGTAACAGTTAGTTTAAAAAATACATTTTAATGATTTACATCCACTATATGGGTTTATCGGCAGGGGACCGATCTTTGTGGTGACTAATGGAATGCAACCTACGTCCAGCAGTGGAAAGAAGAAGATATGGGTTTATACTAATTTGATATACGCTACGACAGTCCGGGGAAGAACACTCACTCTTCAAAAAAGTTGTTGAGACTACATGAGGTCACAATGGAACATACATACTTATGTATAAAAACATATAAAATATAATATTTTTTGTTGATTATTGAACTATTGTTGAGCCTGTGTTTTTTTTTTTGTTACTGTCGCCTACGATCAGTTTTAGACAAACTATAGACGTGTTGGTGTATGTAAAGTTTTTTTTAGATGAGATCCTCTTTTGAGAGTTGTCACTCTTCCATTAAACTATCAGAGGTAGAAAATATTATAGTTTGGTCTCAAGGTTTTGGACATCAAGCCGTTTCAAGCGATTCGTATATGTCATGTTTAGAAAATCAGATGGCAAACAATCGTCATCGTCGTCGTAATAATACTCATTGCTTGGTTACTAACATATTTTTTAGGCCCTAAAAAGCAGAAACAAGTGAAAAAGACAAGGTAGACTATAAATAGACAACGCTTAAAAGCCAATTATCGTCTCTAACGTCGTTCCCGATAGACAATTAATCGGAGATTGCTCCACAGACTGCTAGGACCCGTCTCATGTAATCCGCTCAGCTTTCCACGCTTTGATGTAGCCTGGAGTTGTATTAAATGACAACAAATGTCAATGTTAATTAATCTCTCCTGGGTAAAGCTCTTTACCGTCGTAATTTTTTGACGACTAGCTGATCTTGCCCGGCTTTGCCCGGATTCAACTTTAAAGTTGTAAGACATTAAAAAATTTAAACTTCTATTCATTCTATTTTCTTATGGTAAAAGATTGAAAAAAATTAAGTAAATAGAAATATTACTTTTGACAATTAACAAAAGCTCCGCGTATAACTTTTTGTTATGTTTTATTTATTTCATCCTCACGAGTATATGGCTTCTGTCACTTTAGCGACCTAATAACGTCAGTATAAAGCGAATAGGTAATGTTAAGTCTACGAAGTTAAAAGATATGTTACCTATTTTTAATAATATGTCTATTTTAATACGTTTTGAGTTAATTATATTATAGAATATTTTAATTTTCAAAAGAACATTTTTTGTCGACGGAAAATCAGTAACTTAGTTCGTGCGTTCGCTGTTTAATGGAGTTTAAAATACTTTATAAAGATTTATTTTAAGACTTCTTTTTTTACATTGTTTTAAAATAATAGCCGAGCATAGAATTTTCATAACTTCAATAGTTTGGATAATGTTATCGCCGTGACAAACATATAGCATTGAATTTACGCTCAGTACTATTCCAATTAATTACATACATTAATACATACGGTTACGTAATACAATAGTCTATAAAAGCAACAGTAAAATATTTTATTTCAGTAAAATGGCTTCTTCGGGCGTATTGATCACAATCCTGGCTATAATTGCAATATTAAATGTAAACAGTGCAAGAGTTATCACAGTTTTTTCGGATTTCTCTAACGAAGATGATTTAAGATTCTTTAGAAGCATCTTCCCATGGCTCGTTGGAAATATTGGCTCCGATATCAGAGTCGATTATCAATTCAGAGATACAGGAATGGCGTCGGGCCCGAGAAAATGTATCCTACAAATGATGGACGGTAATACTTTCCTGCAGGCGTCGTATCTCAAACACGAAGCCGAAGGTAAACCGAAAGAAAATTTCTTATACAACTTTCCAATAGACTCTAGGAAATTTTCGAATTGCCTTTTTAGAAACGTCAACTATTATTTGAAGGAGGCTCAAAGAAAATTCAATAGATTGAGATCATCAGACACACCAGTGATTCTTGTTTCAAGAGATAATGAAATAAGTGGAATGGATCCAGATCTTCTCTTAGATGGTGTGTGTCAACAGTTTGGTAGAAGAGAACCTCAAGGTTGCGTTAACCCAACACCTTTTAATGATCGACTTTTATATGAAGCGGATTTACGACCAAACGATTATCAGAATAATCCAAGACATTTATTTAGAGGACCGACGACCATAATTCCTAGAAGACTACCTAAAAGAACTAAAGAACCAAATATAAATGTAAGAGAAAAATATTTTTATAAGTCATAAACTAAAACTATTTTTATGCAGATCAAAAAATTTGTGCAAATTATTAACCTATTAGAGCCTTTATAGATTTTTTTATTTATATTTCTGTAACAAATCAAATTATTTACACAATAATTCCTCGTAGTCAAACTTCGGTATTGTCAAATTTCAATTCAAATTTAAATCAAATCTCAATTAAAAGTAACTATTCAGTTTACGTCTTAAACATTTATAAACTTAAATTGATTTAATTATATAATTTTGTAAGAAACTAAAATTGTTTTATTTACTTATAAAGTATAAAGTTTAAGTGATGGATTAAGTAAGGCATATGAAATTGTCATCTGTGAGGAACACAAACTATTGGTGTTCGAAAACTTTAAGTCTTGTTCGAAAAAAAAATCTCTTACGTGGTAGACTCAACAACAGGTAAGTATGTACGAACAAATTATCTAATTCTATCTTAGTATTACTTATGGACAAGAAACGTAGTCAAGTGAAGAGCGTAAAATATTAATCTGAACACGGAATGTAAAGTACAAAAAGCATTAATACTTATGGACCATTCACGAGGTGCGTTGACAGTTTGACGTCGTAATCATTTCATGTCGTCGTAGTCACGGCAGTCCCGAGAGATTTTCAAATATAACTTTGTAACTGAGCGTGAAATGTAAGGCTAAGTACATACACTTGCTAACTCTACGTCGCCTACAATTATCGCCAAGCTACAGCTAGCGAAATGGTCTGATGGTGATGACTAACTAGCTATATATCATTTAGTGTGCCAATATTCCAAGTGTAAACGTGTCATCTGTTCGATTCGTCGTCCACATAAACTTGACCCCTAGAATCACCAACGGCACTTGCGTAACTTCAACTTAATTTATTTTTACGATTTAACAGTGTTGGCCCCCGATTATTTAGGCAACCCACTTGTGATTTATCAATGTACATATATAAAATATAATCGAGGTGCTGATCATATAACAGATGAGGGTATAAATTTATTATCCATAAAGTAGACATCATTATTGGCTCGTTGTTTAGTGATTTAAGACTTTTGTTCAGTAATCGGTCAAGTTTTACATATTAAGTAGGACATCCCTTTACAATTACTGCTTAGTCTCCATTTCCTTAATCATTCACTGCTCTTTTTGCAACTATAAGGCTGGCAACGCATCCGAAACTGTTATAATTCTTGCTGATTAGTAGGAGTGGGCACATAACTTCAGGCGACCGCTTTCCCGTATGTCTTCTTCTACCATAAAAAAAAACGGTAAACACTACGCGCTTTTATTAGTTCCAAGAGTAAGAATGTTTCAAGGTATTGGATTAAACCTAAATCGGTTATAAACTCTGAGAAACGAGCTTTTGAACGTTATCTTATTCGATTAAAAGATGGAATTTAGTACAAGCTGGTTTGGAATCGAAACTTTGATTTTAAGGTAAGTTAGAAGCCGTTTCTTTAATTGTGTGACCTCAACAATATTTGAATATGATTGACTTGAAAAATTGATGTGGGAAATGTACCCAATTTTTTTATATATTAACAAAATATTTCTTCGCCGTTTATACATAAACAAAAGTTATTGTCGACGTACACGCGAGTCATGAATAAATTATGCCCGAACATGGAATAAGTTTTATGTGCAAGTCAGACTATTGTAAGTTTCAAACGTTTACATTACTATAGTTGGTTTACAGTTACATTGTACCACATCTTTGCAATCTATATCTACGTAAGCCTAACTTAAGTACTTTTTTTATTTTCCTTAACCATATGATGAGGGACCAACTTTTGCGGCGATTCTTGGGACGTGCTATGTCTAATAGACCGTCATTAGCTTAAACGGGAAACGAACGTTTATCTGATAAAGTTTTAAATCGTTAAGTTGGTTCAATTAAGTGCAAGTTATTGGTTTGAATGCTCAATCAATCATTGTACCAATTTTTTATTAACTGTCAAAGAATACTTTTCATGTTAAGTTATGCTTTATGGTTAAAATAATAACAATAAATCGATAATAAATTAAATAAAATGAAGGTAATATTCATTTAACGACGTTACAGATACTAACACATGCTATACAAATTCTCCGATCTATCCGGAATAAAACCAGCAATGCATGAACGATACAAAATAGACAATGAGGTTAATTGGATTTTCGGTTCCCTAACCTTTCAAGAACGGTCTAATGGTTTCACTCTACTTTATTGCGGTACTACGGCGTAGAAACATCGATTTAGTTATTCAATACGTAATGGAACCATGTGGGTAATGAAATCGAGAATCAGTCCCAGTAAAACTTCTCTTAAAATTGTTACCTTCTTCAATCAGTTGCAAGTCTATACGCAGTTTACTGTTATCTTCTACTGCGCCAAGGTGTATTCTACTCCTTGTACCATATGTGTGACATTTGATTAAAGTATTCGAAATATCCCTAAAGGTGTTAAATTAATTAAGTTTAAACATAACAAGGTATAAATAAGAGCGCCCCCTAAGTTTAATTTACACCGATGACAAATGTAACAACATTATTCATTCATAATGATCCGAGGAAAGTGCGCGGCGTGTTATGTTAAAGCAATTAATAATGTGACGATGAGTAGCAGGCGGTCTACATGAATTAACAAAACATATTAAAATTATAATTTTGTTGAGCCATCACCGACATAGCCCACATATAATATCGATAAACTTAGTACGAGATACAGGCGTTTAAAGAAATATTATAACAACACATTGAGTTGTATGTTCAGCCATAAGCTGGACTCGAAATATCAAATGCGGAAGTTCGACAAGTCTACTAAAAACGCGAACATTCGCAGAACGTTTAGATGAGAATAGTACCTCGGCCATGTTCTTAGGCACGAGAGATATGATCTCCTTCAGCTCATATTGACGGGAAAAGTCGCTGACAAATGGTGTATTGGTCGAAGAAGAAAATCGTGGCTGCATATTAGAGAATGGACCGGAATTGCGAGTGCCGCCCAACTGTTTCGTATCGAAACTAGAGTTAAATTTGGTGAACTGATTGCCAACCTCCTATTTTTAAAAAGATTCATACTGAAACTACATATGCACGCCGTCACCGGAGTGTGTACACTGCAAGATTTAAATATGTGTACATACAAATGTGCTAACATTAACAATCCCGAGGCGGACTGGCGGCAGGCAGGCCAGCCGGCAGTAAAAACTGTAGCCAAAACCTATACAGTATGGACATACTGTGCCGACCCCACACGAGTGGGTAAAGGGAGGGGAGATGATAATACAAATGTATATGTAATATAGTGTGTACAGTGCAAATATTTTTACCCATGCAAAAAGTTATTTTGGGACTTATTTTCAGCTAATCTCTAATTGACGCACATGTTGTATAATTTCAAAAGATGGTCTTTCATTGAGACCAAGAACAAAGCAACGCAATTAAATATCGGCCCTATATAAAAGCTTTCTATTAAGCTATAGGCGTTCATCATAATTTATAATTGATAAATTCACATGCGAACGCTTACCACAAATACAATCTCTATATAACAATTAAAATCTAGATTCAAAATTAAATCATGAATTGGGTTTGAATATGACCTATTCACAACATATGCGTAGAACAATGTTTCGACTCAGTTTTGATCAACGTTCTCGTGTAAATCATGGCAGTGTGGAGAGGCCTTAATATTACGAGCACCGCAACAAAGACTAACTAGTTGCGAATGTCGGTCGCAGCCTACGTGGGATTTAATTTGTGTACATTGTTTAGCGCGAGCTCGTTCGCTCATTGATATTTATGTAACTAAAACATTTTGCGTACAATAGGAACTTCATTATAACTTAAATAAAAGAGTTGTTGTTATAAAGCGTAACCTATCATTTTTTATCTGCCGAACTGTTTTATCTGTTTTTATAAAACAGTTTTTAACATAACATCTGGTTTAGTAGAGAGAGAGCAGCAGAAGAAGTTACCCCGTGGTTGGTCTGGCTTCATAATACCACGACCTCGAAGAATACCAGTACGAATTGGAGAAACTTATCGTTCTCCGTTTTCTCTGATAAGAGAGTTGCTGGAGTCCTTATCACCTTCTTATCCACACTTTTTATATCACTTTCTATTCCTCGACCTATAGTTCTTAACTATACCAACTTTCCTATAAAGGCGGCAATCCTTTTTAGTGAAGGAGCCTTTTTATTTACAGAAGTAACAGATGTTGATAAGTCGTGATCTTCCCGTCTTGCTCGTTTTCCTCCTTCCACTATAAAAATCATTTTTATTAACCTAGCCGGCCTTATTGAATTAGATCAAATATCTAGGAAATAAATATAAAAAAAACTTAAATATGTACATATAAGTTTTTTAGACATTTTATGATTTAATGGAGATGCCATTCAGCCTTCATTTTCGGATACGTGCCACAAAACTACTCACAGACTATATAGACTCATTTTTTTATAGTTAAATAATTCTACTAAGTTAAATAATATCGGCTACCATATTTCACTAAACATCGATCGAGCGAAATATATTAAATTCAGAGGAAACTACAAGCCTAAATTGAAAGGTACCTTTCCATTGTATCATGTTTCAACGTGGTCAAAGGATCCTAAAATATCTTTACGATATCTATCTTACTTCTTTCTCCCTTTGATGTGTTCCATTTATCGCGTGCGTGGGTTGCCCAAAGGAATTTACGTAAATTTGTTACAAATGTCATGAATATTATTGTTGCGAGCGCGAGGCATTTGCAGATGATATTATTCCATTTCGTGTGTTATCTCCTTAAGTGAAGTATTATTTTTTAAATATAATCCGTGTTTCGTTGTTTGAATATAGAAGTTTATTGGGTGCTAGATATGAACCAAGAACAGCAATAACTATCTATAATTGAAAAAGAAGAAATATAAACCGAAAGGAAAGTTTCATTACATACATATATTATGTGGTATCTTAGTCAATAGTAATTAATAATATTTTTATATTTACGCATACATGCTCGTCGGTTATGGGTGCTCCTTATATCGGCCTTTTTTAGTAAGCCACTAATCTGATCGATATAAGTTCTCCTAGGGCGTCCCCTACCAACACTGCCACTCACTTTTGCTACATAAATTTGTTTCGTTATTCTCTCCTCATTCATTTCATAGTAATTATTGTAAAGTAATCATTGTAAAAAAAGCTAAGCATATGCTCAAAACAATCTAATAATACATGTAATTATATTATCCATACAATCGATGCGATGTTCATTGCATCAAGTAATGTTATTGTAGTAAAACACGCAAAATATGAATAAATTATAACTCAATACGGAATAAGTCCCACTTACACAAATGATTAATGTCTCAAACCGATATATTATTTGGTTTTGTTTAAGTTTTTTTTTGTTTCTCCACAAGTTACGAAAATAAGTCGAGTGAACATTAATATTTACATGAAGTATCAGAATTTTTTTCTACTAAATTTGTAACCGTCTTCAAAAAAATAAGGAGATTCTCAATTCGCTTATTTTTTTTTAAATTTTGTTACCTTTGAACTGCGGTTCATAAATGGGAACGATTTTGAAAATTCTGCAATCGATCGTTTTGTTTCTACATCCCAATTAAATTTTATTCCGATCCGATACGTGGTTCCAGAGTAAGTCGGGATTTTCGGGAATTGGAGTCGGCTGTAGTATTTAAATTATATCGTGCAAACTATAGGATGATTTTAATAACGACTATTTTTGCATACAACACGTTTAGGTTTAAAGTTGTAATAGTAGTATACAACTAGTTTGACTACTATAAAATAAAAAGTTAAAGTTTTAATCACCTCTAAGAAGACAGAGGTCAAGTATTAGTATGCTTTTGCGTTTCGTTTGATAAGTCTTCTTCCCCTCCCATCCTTTCATAATAAAGGTAGGATGGGAAGAAGTTGAGTGTTGAATAGGAAAAGGCAATATCCTTTTTAACCCATACTCTGTCCAAGGAGGCAACGCATTTGCGACACATTTGCGTGTTGCGGATGCAGGTAGCGACCACTGAACTTCAATAACTGTGTGTTATTAAAAAAAAACAATTTTTATATGTAAAAGACCAAGCACACACACAGAAGCACATCGTTTCCCTTCAAATATATTTTCACCCTTCGACGTGTAGGTAAGCAAACGAACCTCACGAGGTTGTAAATAAAATGCATTAAGATATTCATGATAATAATACGTTTCGGAAGCAGCCGCGGAATTAAATATCGAATAAAGCTATTTGCGAGCTTACGTTCCCTCAAGCCTCCCTTTCTGCCCTGATCATATCAAGCGACGCGAATTGGCGAATATTTATTTTATTACCCGGATCGTAAAAAGAAAGAAAACTCATTGGTATCAAGATCATGTTAGGTGAAGAATATAATTCGTTTTACATTATTTCATCGTTAAGAACTTTAATGGTTAATCAACAATTGCATCCGAACATAAATACGAATGTAAGTTTGTTTGACTGTTATGCTGAACTGAACTTATGCACATATTGTCAGGGTTATAGAAAAGAACATGGGACACTCTTTTTACCGAAAAAAATAATAATTTAAGAACATTACGCGAGCTAAGTCGCGCGTAAAGGTAGAAGCGGTGGAGATTTCTAAGAATATTTTTATAAGAGAAGGCGCCAAACGAGTAAGCGGTACACCTAATATTAATTGACCGCTACCCAATGAACTTTCCATCGTTTTCCTTTTAGAAAGGGCGAGAGAACTAGGACCCTAATTAGGAGGTGCCAGAGACCTCACTCATCAGAAAAGTCGAAGAAATACTGGTGGAGCCGGCCCATTCGTGCAACAGATTTTGTTGGCGCGGGCTCTACCACTGTCATCTGTATGCACAGTATGAGATGTAATATTTCTGCCATGCGTACTTTTACGTATGCGTTTGCGTACGGACGTACGTACCTTTTTTTGTTTTTTTCGTTCTCTCTATATCTTCAATTAGTTTTAAAGAAACCATAAGTAAATGTATGTTGTGTGGTGTACCTACAGTTTCCTAAATAATTATATAAAACATATATTAATAAGAGAATGGACGACTTGTTGTTATTTGAATAAAAAATAGAAAGAAGTTGATAAATAAACAAAATGTTGACTTCCACAAAACTCTTTAACGCGAAAAACATAGCATAACTTGTTACCAAGTGTTTCATACAGTTCTTTTGTAACGTCCCGGCGATAAACGAAAACGAAAAAGTTTTTGACAGCATAAAATATACTTTCGTTGTTTTGGCCGAATAGTAAATGTTTTTAAAATTCACACATTCGCAATAACAACCACGTCACATACATATAACACACGAGGTATAATTAAAGATTGCGGATTTCCGTTTGGCACAATCCTGGCACACTTCCCTCGCTTCTACATCCATACATCTACGCACACCATGATCGTAGGTTGCGAGTACTCTTAACATCATTCTTCTTAAGAAAGTCACTCTGGTCGACATTAGTTTGTCTATGACGTGCCCAACATACATTGCGACTACTTCTTAGAATATTTATTTTCAGTACGGCTAATTCTTCATTTTCCTTTCAAGATGCCTAAACCATCTCTTTCTGAATTGTATATAAATATAGTATTGTACATATCTATTATAACTACAATATTTCAATACAATAACGTTGGAAACAAACGTCTGAAGCCTCTAATTGAAGTTCACGCGAGTATAGAAAAGTTTTGTAAGGAGCTTGTATTCAATACGCTTCAACAAAATACTGTAATTGGAACTGTATATTCATAGCAATCTATAACTAAAACTAGTTCACATTTAAAGTGCTAAGTGGAACGCGGATGAAATTTTAATAGAAATAATCACGACAGATCTATAATGATCTATGAGTGGATATAAATTCTATAAAAGTTCCAAAAAAAAAAGTTTCCGGAGGCCTAATTACAGTCCTCTTCCCCTTCCCACCCTTGCCTCATAAGGATGGGAACGGGAAGAGGACTGGACGGGGAGAGGGTTAACGAGGAAAAGGAAATATCCTTTTTCCTATCTATCCCCCTTCCTCCGTCCATTAAAGGCAACGCATCCGCAACACATTTGCTTGTTGCGGATGTCTATGGGTAGCGTTCACATAACATCAGGTGATCTGCGTGCTCGTTAGCCACCTTCTGCCATAAAAAAGTACAAAAAATATGACTCAAATAATTTTAACCGTTAATGAAAATCTAAAATAAATTAGTTAACTTATACAACTTTAATCCGGTCATATAGCCGATGTGCGCGAACTATTGTGAATATGTTCGTATACCTCTTATAAACAAACTAGTTGTTGCCTATGTCTTCGCTCGCATTCCTTTCTTAATTTCCAGGCTGGAAAATTTCGTAAGATGATTCCGTGTATGATAACTTGGAATTATAGGTAAAATATAAAAAAAGTTGTTATTGTAAAAAAACATTAAAACATATAACATCACCATCGCAACCGAAGGTAAATGAAGGTTTTGTGTATTTTCCCATCCTTCTATTTTCAGGATAAATTCCACCATTTTTATTATTTCATTTTTGCATGACTGACAATCTATGTGCAAAATTTCATGATGATTGCTTGGGTCGTGTTGGATTTAAAGCGTAACAAACAATCTCATATGCGCATGAATAATTGTGTTTGTTAGCACAAATAACAAATTCCATATAATATAATATACAACGGGA
This sequence comes from Papilio glaucus, assembly GCA_000931545.1. Classification (NCBI taxonomy): domain Eukaryota; kingdom Metazoa; phylum Arthropoda; class Insecta; order Lepidoptera; family Papilionidae; genus Papilio; species Papilio glaucus. The sequence continues at coordinate 298,378 of JWHW01034967.1, read as the reverse complement.
ATATTATAACTAAAAGTATTACTTACTTTTACGCGGCGAAAATACTCGGAAAAAATGTTGTAGGGTTACTTCTTCTTTCTTTATCTATTTGACGTGTTTTATTTATTATGTTAATACCCAGAGGAATTTGCGCGAATTCGTTACAAGTGCCATGAATGTTATTGTCTCCCAACAGAAATACAATTCATGCGTGTTGTTTGTAGCCGTTTTTTATGATGTTATAGTTAACGGTAGTATGTACCAAATTTCAGCCGCTTCTCCAAGTTTTTCTTGAAAATATTTTAAGTAGTTTTTATTAGAATTACAATCGATGAAACAATTATTTTCTTAGATTAATATTATCCTTATAACTTAGGTAAAAGCAAATAGCAACTCCAACCTCAAAACCAGAGAAACGCAAAAAAAAAAACTTTTTAAAGACACACAAGATTTAACTTAATTTAACTCCAAGGTCTATCAACGAAATCTAATAAATAAATTAGAAAGTAATTTATATTGTTTACTAGACAAACCAAAACAACATTTCTTGTTATTATTTCTTCGGTTCAAAAGTTGAAATATTCAAACATTTCCAAACCTCGCAATTGTGTCGCTCAATACAAAGTTCGGACTAGCCGGATAATCACTCTGTTGAGCTTCTGATTCAATTTTAATTGGCTTCGCTTCAAAAGTTTGTACAGGTGTCATCAAGATATACATAGTACTTTTAAAATGGAATCAAATATTACCTGATTAGATTAATTTATATAAAATGTGGCACAATGAGATGGTGCACTTTTTGCATAAAGTGCATAAAAAGTTAAAAGTAATTGTGCAACTTATTGGTTCAGGAACCGATAGCTAGACAGTTGATATCTAGACCCTTACCATGAAATAGACTGAAAAAACATTTAAACAATAATTGGTAATATTCCCTGAGCTAACAGATTTTTTTCCGATTAAAAAAACATGCAACAATCAATAGCAAAATTGGCACCAAATTATTTTTATGACCGTAAATGAAATTTCAAATGTCGTCTAGTAACGGCCTCCTCTCCACACCGTTCGTACAGCTCTCCCTATTAAATGCTACCGAGCGTTTAATTTAATACTATTTCATTAATGTATCTCATTTTATATTCTATTATATTTAGCTTGCTCCAATATTACCCTTACAAAATATACGGTAAATCGTAAAAATATATGACCCGAATGCTTATTTTGAACAAACCAATGATACTTAATGTTCAATGTACCAATATTGTATTAATGGACACCCGCTAAAAGAAATTTTGCGATGACATAACTATATATTATACTATTCGTTCTTAAGAGTCGTAATCTGATGGTTATAGACGTATTATACATTTTTGTAAATACAATTATTCATGGTATAAACTGCGAAGCCAATAAAAGATTCGCCAAATATTACGTAACTACTGAAACTCATTGACATTCGCAAAAACCAGATGAGTTCCACCTATCCAGAGTATTGATAAAGAAAATAGAGTAGCAAATAAAAATGGATCTCCCCTTTTCTTTTACTACTAAATTTTCTGAAATTTCGTCGCGAACCAACCAAGTTTAGGCTTGGTTGGGAATGGTAATAATAAATATTAGTAAATTATTTCCATAGTCTACTAATATTTGATACCCATGCCAAGGAGGGATGGCGTCAGACAGGCGGCCGGCCATAATAAAAACTATAGCCAAAATCTATCACAGTATGGACTATAGTATTACTGAACCGTCACCTATGACCTCACAGAAAAAAGTGGAAAAAGGGCAGGCAGAGGAAGAAGAAGAGATTTTCTGGAATTTAGGCAGATATGGGAGATGCATGCGCCTTGTCACTTATCAGACTAAACACGGAGGTACAAATACCGCAACTTCACTACAATCTTTTTTGTTGTGGCGTTACACCCCCGACCGATCATATTCAATCATAAAAGAGTTGTGATACTTCAATCACTATCTAATTTTTAATAATTGACAAGCTTACTATAGTGAAATTTTAGTTTTCGCCACTGTTTCAATATACGCAACATTATATGTAAAAAAACTACCTCTACTCACCTAACAAGTTACAACACAGCTGATGTCTGACAGTACAAACATCTTAGGAAATGAGTTGGTGTTGGTACCATCTGACGGCCAACTGTAGCACCGCGCTCACTTCCGTTCCTATTCACGAATTCACTTACACGTATTGTAGGAAAGCGAAAAGTACAAACAAAGATATTTATTACTATATTTATTGTTTTCAAAAGCAAATAACCGTGTAGCGAGACTAATATGGTCGTATATAAAATGCATTAAGATATCAGGTAAGGATAATAAGCTCTGGAAGGCACTGCGGGATCAAATATCGACCATTACTATTTCCGAGATTACATTCCCTTAAGACTGCCTTTCTCTCCGGATCGGATTACCTGGGGATATATACGATAATTGCATTAACGGACTAGTCGAATCAATAGAAGGTAACTGAGAAAGAAAACATTTTGATAGTCGTTAAGTTTTTGTATCAAGTTTAAATTTGTGTCACCGTTAATTGGTTAACTATCAAATACATTCGTAAGACCTTTTATTTAGACTTTAATGAAATGGTCTATAATAAATAATATTACAAATCGCTGTATAAATAAAATCTGATTGAAATACTAATTAAGGTTAATTAAAGTTTAATTATTTTATGTACATCGTAGCTATTTAATCTATATTGGACAACTGAATAAAAATATCACAACAACGTATTTTAATAGGCTTTTATTAGCTTGGTCTATATCTATGTATCTACATATTTATGAAACGAAATCTTACGATATAATAATTTGCTAACTTGTAAGCGTCCGATCGACTTGAAAGTTTGCAGTAATATAAAGGACCGATGACAATACAGTTTTGTTTTAGTCCTGATCAGGACTATTTCGGTAAGAATAAATGGTTTCATTTTAAATGTGAATAAAAAAAAGTACTAATAGAATAAGGAATAACAATAGTATTAGTACGTTTTAGTAACTTTGTGTGTGTTTTTAAACATAGTTAAATTGATTATAACAGTTAATAATTGCATAATATTTCTCCTTCGTCCCATTTCGTTCGAGATTTATAGAGTCGTTCATATTTATGTTAAGGTCTCTACACACCAAACCTGCAGGCCAACTTCAAATCCTTTTTCATGCTGCAGACACTTCTAGTACTTAATCATCAAGAATAAAAGACAAAATAATTCGGTACTGAATATTATTTAATGACTTTTAAAGCATATTAACCATATTATAAATTATTCAGGAAAAGTAAAACAATGTTCTACGAAAGAAACTGCAATGTTATCCCGGTTAACAAATTTTAGTTTGAGCGTCAACGCTATACAGTATTCATTGCTCCTTTACTCAAATTCGATGTACATTACTGATTTACTACTTACTAGAGGAAGGCCGTGAAGACTATTTATGCCTCAAACAAAACATGAGATCATAGACGTCGTATCGTATCAGAAAGTCAAGAAGAAGGAACAATCCAGGGAGAGCTGGAGATTACATAAGTAATCAATTGCTATGTTTGGATTTCAACTGGACCGTAATAATGTCAATTTTTTTTTTAAGGTGGCTCAGATTTACTCTATACTATTCACCCTTGATCTTAGTTGAACCATCAAATGCGCCACCAGCGAAAATGTTCCGTTTTATGACTTTTTCTACAGTAAATGTTTCGGATTTAATTTAAAATGTTTTTTTTTTATATTGTGTTTGACATATCAATATTATTATATATAGTATTTACGTTTTAAGCTCTAATATTTAAGCGGAACTTACGTTCAAAAGTACCACTTTTATACGGATCTGAGCATCTTTAAATTTCTTTTGTTGATAAGGATCTTTTTCTACAAAGGAATGGAAAAAAATGTTGAGTGCCTGTACTTTACTTACAAAGAAGTAATTTATTTGTAAGCCTTAAGCCTTTGGATAATTTGTAAAGTGGAATGCTTCAGAAAAGTGGTTGAATGGTCCGATTTTAAGTCTTGAGATATCGGGATTACAACACTCACGGTATGTACTTACAATATATCAATATAATATACGTTAAAAGGTAACTTTAAGTTACCTTTTAACGTATTAGTAAGTTAGCATTAACGTAACCATAATTATGAAATAATAATCTATTACATCAATTTCAAATTAAATTTTAACAATGCACTCAACAATAAATTTATATTATTATTAATTAGCAGAATACAGTGCCGAGTAAATGCCAAGTCATTATAATTATTATAGAAATAAAGTTAACTAATATTGATACAGTCACTATAAATTTGCAACAGCTAGTGAATATATAACAGAGTTGTTGCTTACATATACGCGTGTTTTCCTGGCTAATAGAAGAAAGGCGAAGCCGGAGTGGGTCGCTCCTATACTGTAACATCAAATCTTTTGAATACTTCTTATGTTATTTACTTAACCCTCTTATGTAACCCACAAAAGCAATATACAATCTAGTTATATCGAAATAAATCGATGGTAAACAAACTTTATAGCAAATTCTAGAGAGAAGAGATGAAGAAGAATATATGGTCTATTTATTTTATTCCGTTAAAAATAACAAAATATAATAAATTTTAGGTAACGAATACAAAATTTTCTATTTCCACAGAACTTGATGGCAACGTGCATGATAAAATAAAGTCAAATAACTTGTCCCCGAGTGTTTTGTGAGGCTTCGTCACAATGCCACGTTTCACTACCATAACGAGAATACAAAGTTTTTGACAATACAAAAAATAGTTTTCAGTTTTGTTGCAGTAGTTTTATTGAATAAGGTTAACAAATGATCACACGGCCCGCATAAATAGGAATTTCTCGGATATTAAAAAAAAAGAAACGAGTTATATAGAGCGAGTGATTGTGAAAATTCACGCAAGTAACCCAGAGTGGTATGCAGAGATTACGGATTTTCATTTGGCTCAACCCTGGCATACCTTTCACGCTTCTTCTAAATCCATACATGTACGCATCCTTAGATAATCGTTTGTTAAAGCTACTCATATCGTATTTCTCTATTGTCTACTAATCTACTGGATATGTAGAAATTTTCTTGGACGTCCCTTACCAACTATGCCACTCACTTTTGCAACACGATAGTGATTCGGTAGAGAAAGGTCCCGCTCTCTTTCTGTTCTTCGAAGACTTTAGACATTTATAGAAAGACTTAGAATGTTACAGTGGTAGAGCCCGCAACATCTGTGGCGCGAATGGGCCGTCTCAACCGGCGAAATCCAGGACCTCACAGAAGACAGGCTTGAAGTAGAAGTATTCTGCATTTTGTCGTAAGGTGCCGGAGGACCAAATCCATTCCTCCTTCCCTTTCCATCCTTTTCGATTAGACGGGTGACTGTATGAATAGGAAAAGGAATTATTTTTCCTGTCCATTAAAGGTAGGCTACGCATCTGCAACTCATTAGCTTGTTACCGTTTTGGTTGTTTGCTACCTCCTTCTACAAAAAATGTAAAAATACGATTTTTTAATATGTGTTAGAAAAACTAGTAAGCACAACTCAAATATTATGCTTGTTATTGTTTTATACATTACCTGTGTATCTCTAATAAGTTAGTTATAATGAATAACGCTATTTGATCATTTTTACGATTGTTTCTTTTTGTATTAATAAAAATCTCATGTCACGATGTTTGTACGGGATAAACTACGAAACCGATCATGATGGGTTGGTCCCTGTGTGTAAGTTTGTCCTATTTAAAAGATAGAATAATTTTTATAGCGATTTGGTTATAACAGATGGAGGATTTAAGTTGGTTTATTGACTCAACACTTCAACATATTATATCATCTATATATAAATAGTCTTTTTATAATTTACTATATGCTATCCGTGGAAAGCATATAATAAATTATAAAAAGACATATACCAAATACCTAAGCATATTTGGTTAAAACCAGTTAAGCTTAGAACTCGATTGATACTTTCATAGATCTAACAAATATTTCCAAGAAACATTTTCAAAGTAATTATCATCTGACACTTGATTTATCACAACAAAATCCTTGCCTCTACACAATTCAAAGGATTTTCCGAGTCATTAATTTTGTATTAAATTATCGAGCACCCATTGACTTCTTAAAAATAATAAACTTCCACGCCATTACTTTTCCAGTTCAAGCTCCGATAATGAACCCGAAACAAATATATAACATAGACCCTTGCTCAGCTTCCAATTGAAATTTAAATAATTCATTTAGAATAACAATTGAAATAAGACTTGTGAAAGCGTAACAAAATCCATCGTTTCATTTTCTCGAGTAGATGACTAATAGTCTATGATACGGCACAAGAAATTTATACTCTAATCTGTCATTTGATCAAGAACTAGATTATATTTTTCATAATATGTACATTGATGAATTACAAGTAAGTTGCCGAGATAAATCTAGGACCTACAGTATTAAATCCTAAAATTAAAATTAAGGTGAAACCTGGCCTTACGATTTGACAGTGTTGGCCCCAGATTTAGCTCAGCAACGTACTTGTGATTTATAAATGTAATATATCTAACATATAATGTACGTCTTGATCAAAAGACAGATTAGGGTATAAATTTCTTATGCCGTATCTTATACTATAAGATAAAATATTCAAGCAAGATGAACAAGAGACTTCATAGTAATTATAGTATTATATTATTGTACCATTTTTGTATCATTCGCATCCCTAACTTTACTATAAATGTTCATTAAATTACAAATACTCTTAGTACGATTCCTAGGTATAAAATCTAGTCGATATCATTCGATGAGAATGTTAGGCATGATTTTGTTTTATTCGAAGCTAACTTTAATATTTTTGATCTATCCAGCCTTAAAACTGCACTACATGTTGGAGACCTTAGCACACCATATTAATATGCCTAGACTCTTTTATACAGAAAGAGCTGGCACGTTCCTATACTTCTTTCGAATAAATATAAAAAAAATATGTATTAAATTTACTGTAGACAGAATATCAGCTAGTATTTTAGTGTATTCTAATCCAATTTTTTTTTGAAATTGAAAACTTAGTAACTCATAAAATGAACTACTTGTGTTTCTCATAGCGGAATTAGGGTTGTCAAAACGGCTTAAATCATTTATGTAATAGAAACGGATACGAAAAGAATCAATCATAATCCGAACAAGATTAGCCGCAATCGATTGAGCGATTTATTTGATAACTTACAGGAATCGTCTTCACAATGAAGCCCCATTTGTCGTCTCACCCCTATTGAAGTCTTTATAAATGGGAAGATTTGAAGACATAGAATTCGAATAGATACTCCCAGCATTGATAAACTTATAAGATGAATGTTTCTAATATCGAGAAAGAAGTAAACGTTTATCGTGGCCGAGATCAATAATTTTTTGCCTAAAAAAAAATACTAAAATTATTTATATCTTGTATGAAATTAAAAACTATAACGACTTTTTAATTGAATCGAAGAAGACAGAGAACGAAAGCAACAAAGACATTTCACCGAACTTATTAGGTGTTAAATATGATATACATCTGCGGTTTGAAAAACTAACAAAAATAATTACATCATGAGTTTTATAGTTCAGTTACTCTACTACAAAGCTTAAAAGAAGGGATATTAGGAGTCACACTTTACTTTATGTAATTTATTATCTGCAATATTAATATTTGCTAAGACTGTTCAAAACACAAAACTGTAATTTCTACCCTTATCTTTTTATTGAAGTTACGAATTCTTTAACCCCGTTGAGTGATTTTTCGGTAGGCGATAAACTTATGGTATCTCATTAATTTTGTGCACAATAGATGGCGCTAGTAGTCTCACTTAACTGCGGCTATTCTAGTTTGAATATTGTTTAAATTAAATTAGAATTAATCTTGTTAAGTCTTAATACAAATTTTTACTCAAAAGTGTTTTTCTGAATAACCTTAAATAAGTAATTATTTTACAGTTGACAATAACTGAACGCCAAAAATAAAGCAAATCCCTGTAAATATAAAGCTTTAAAAGTAATATTTTGATACCAAAATTAATTAAATTATGTAAATAAATAATTTACTTTTATCCCTTATCAGAAACATTAATGTTTACGTACATTTAAGTTTTGACTTCTAACATCAGTTCTCAATCACTGCCTATATTATTTTTATCTCCATCAGCGAATCTAAACTAGCCGGCACTTCGACCTAAAACTATTGAGGCATACACTCATCTAGTAAAGTTGGCAAGCCATCCATGAAACGCTCGGCATTTATGATTTCTATGAACTACTTTCGCGGTCGTAGCCTCCAGACAAAGTTGCCATTAATAACTGAAGTAAATAGATTCCGCGCGCATGAATGAATAAACTACGTGCCTCGTTAAACGTTATTCTACCTGACAATGGACTCTATAAGCTTACGATTTATGACCCCAATAGTAGTAGACATATTCAGTAATCTTTATCCACATTAGGACTAACTTTTTCACCTGCGTCCGCCGAAGCGACCTAAGAGCTCGGCGGCCTCCCAATCCGGTAATAATAATAAAGTAACTGCCTCTAATCTTTCACCTATTAATCCAGCTTTATTTATAAACGAAGAAATTTACTAACTGATCAAAGCAAGAATTTATCGCATTACCTTATAAGATTGGCTATCCATATTAATATAATTTTACTTCATTATATGACAGGATTTCCAGATTCCGATGACATTTCAGAAATACAGGTTCATTGGTTATTAAATAATGATAGCTCATGGTTACAAAGACGTTGTAAATTAAAAAAGTTAACAAAATCTACTACTTCCAATGTGAATATAATAAATGTAATGGTGCCATGTATGGTACGTGTCGTTTGTTTACAAAAATTCTATCTTGATGTGGAACAAACTATGCGTTCAAATGAAGCTTTATTTCTGTTTATTGCGTAATGATTGGAAAAAGTTGCAGTATTTCATCCGAGTATCCGTCCGATTCTCACGTCTAAGTATTATATAATTTAAGAAACCATCTTTGGTTTACACCATAACGTAATTATTTAATTTAATTGTATTACTCAAGAGTTTAGTGGAACATTTTTAGTTTTAGTTTATTTCTCGATTAATTAAAAATCACTTCTCGGCAAGTGAGTGGTAATAGTCGACTTTTCTCCTAGTTTTATTTAGTTACGTCGGCAAAGAAAGTGCACTAAAAGTCCTCTTCAAATATAAAAGTCAACGCTTCACTAAAGAAATATAGAAAAGAAAATGAAAGCAATAATAAAGTAAGTGAACCTTTAAACTATGGTTGAAAAATACATACACCTTTCTAACACAAGTTTGTTTAGTAATTATACACTAGAAATATTAAGAATTATAATATTTAAACATTAAGGATACTTAAAACAACGTAGGTTATGTTAAATAGTGGTAGAGCCCGCAACAAGAACATCTGTTGCACGAATTGGCCGGCTCAACCGGTGAAATACCACGACCTCATAGAAGACATGCGTGAAATAGAAGTATTCAGCGTTTCGAGCGATGTATGAGGTGCCGGTGGCCTATCTTTTCCCCTTCCTATTCTTTGAAGAGATTTTACGGAGTAGGCAATACAGCCTGCTCGTATTACACGTATAGAACTTTTTTATGTCGTTGCTAAACTTTATAACTTATGATCTTAAATGACCTCGATTTACTCTAGTAGGTAAGACATCTAAGAGGAAAGTATGGTAAAAGAATTTTTGTACAGTAATGATACGATACTTACTTTTGCGCTTAACTCAAGCTGCGTTCTCTAAGTCAAGTAGAATTAAGCACAGAAAGGAGCAAGTGCACTTAACGCTACTTATATTTCGTTTTATTTTAAAGCCAAGTTACTGTGACGTAAATAAGTAAAATATGAACTGAGGAAACGTGCTGTATTTTTAGTATAAATTCTCTGCGAGCCGATTAAAATATAATTACATTTTTCTTTTGTTTCCATTCAAAATGGTCGGAAGTAAGCGTCGAAGCACAATAGTTAAAGAAATTCTAACAAGAAAACCTTTAAAAATTTCTGATGATATTGATAGTAAGAGAAAATGTTTCTATAAATCATGCCTTTAAAACTTAACCAACATAGAGAGAGCTTTAGTGAATACTAGTATTTAGATCTTTATCATGTCTCTTTTATTCGTTCATATTAAAATAAAAATGACAAAAATCCTCTATAAATTACCTTTAAGAGATATCATAACCTGACGAGATTTACCTAGTGCGTTTGACAGCGGTATTAAAAAATGAGATTCCGTCCGGGGAAATTGAAATTGAATATGCATTATTAGGGTTTCGAGAATCGTCATCGAGTCGATAAACTAAATTTATATTTTCCATGCCTTGAAGTAAAGTGATTTTTTTAATACTGATGTTTTTATATAAATTACGCTTTATAAAATAGAGTAAGCCTAACCTCATACAGAAGACAAAACTTAGTGACTTACTGTATTATTTTTGTATGTAATTTTTATGACAGCAAAGGGGAAGCAGGCAAGCAATTTATCCAACGTTAAGTGAACACAGGTCCCCAGCGCCACCCGCAACATTCAAAAAGTTACGAATGCATTAACAGCCTTTATGTACGGCTAACTAGTGTAGTAAATATATAGCAGTGACAGAGCCCGCAACAACAACATCCATCGAAGGTATGAGCCAGCTCGACCGATGAAATACCTCGACTCCACAAAAGATAGGCGTGAACTAGAAGTACACGTTTCATCCAACGAGTGAGGTGCCGGAGGCCCAAATCCAGTCTTCTTCCCCTTCCTTTTCTAATAAAGAAAGGATGGGAAGGGCGAGAGGATTTGACCAGCGACGGTATGAATAGGAAAAGGAAATATTATTTTTCCTTTAATCCCATCATAAAAGGTAGGCAACCCAACTCATAGCTTGTTGCTAATGCTATGGGTAGCATTCACTTAATATAAAGGAACCCGCTTGCTCGTTTATCATCTTCTTCCAGAAATAAGTAAATAAAGGGATAGTCAGAGAAAAGAAGACAATCAGGAGATGGGAAAGGAAAGAGGTTTGACCTTTGGCACGTCTTGAGCTAACAGATAATACAGTAATATTTAAAATTCTAATTACTGTTAATGTTGCAGGTATTCTATGAGTTCGTTAAGCTCACCTTGTCGACAGAAAACAGGCGTGAAATTGAAGTACTCTGCGTTTCGTCTGATGAATGAGGTACCGGAGGCCTAATTCCAGTCCTCTTCCCCTTCCCACCCTTTTTTCATAAGGATAGGATAGGAACGGGACGAGGATTGGACTGGGATTAACCCCCAATGGGGAAAAGGAAATAGGAATATTTGTCCTATCTATGCCCTCGTCTTTTTTTATAAGAGAAGGTGCAACGAGGTGCTCAACGACCCCCATGGACACCTGCAACACTAGAGGAACTGCGGATGCGTTGCCGGCCTTTAAGAAAGAGATAGACTCGCTTTTTGAAGGACCCTAAGACGTACTGGTTTGGAAATACCGCCGAGGACAGACCGTTCCACAACGCGGCTGTGCGTGGCAGGAAATTTTGCGAGAACCACACTGTTGAGGAATGCCAGCCATCCAGGTGGTGTGGGTGGTATCCGGCGGTCTGTCGTGTCGTCCGATGACGAAACTCGGCGGCAGGAATCGTTCCAAACAGTTCTACGGAACACTCCCCGTAGTAAATACGATAAAAAATGCAGAGGGAACTGACGTCCCTCCGCAAGGCCAGAGTTTCAAGCCGAGCTCGATCGTTGACGATTCGAGTCGCTCTGCGTTGTATGCGGTCAAATGGAAGAAGCTGGTATTGGGGTACTACCACCCAGAATGGGGCCGAACTTGCGCCTTGTATAATTGAAGGCGGTGGCCCGGCTGGAAATACTGCTTCGCTCTACTGAGTACACCCAGCTTTTTAGAGGCCAACTTGGCCTTGTCTTCCAAGTGACAGCGAAACTGAACGTCACTCGATATGTCCACGCCGAGAATACCGATACTGGCTGTGGCAACCACCAGGGGATTGTCCTCGAAGCGAAGATCCATCAGGTGGTCCGCTTGCTCGTTTGTTATCTTATTCCATAAAAAAAAACCATTCCACAGCAACAAATGTATAGTAACTTTTATCCCATAACACAAAGTCGTGTTAGATACACCATTCAAGAACGTCTGCGCAAATTCTCCGCCCGCCGATAGCGGAATGACTAATAAACGAATTAAAAAATTCACGAAATAAAAAAATATCAAGAAAATTCCTCTTTTTTATTAAATTTTCGTTATCTCTAATGAGGAACAGAAACCACAAAAAGTTCATAACTGTACATCCTGACTTATACAACAAAATGAAAAATGTCGTTTTTATCAAGATGCTTCAATGAAAGCAAACGACCCGAGTGTATAAGGTAACACACAACATAAGTTAATTCTAATACTGAACGAAGATTGAAAAGTCAGCTAGTATAATATATTAAAATAAAAATAAATTTACACATATTGAAACCTTTCACATGTGTCACTGCAGTCATGATGAATTACAATTTAATTAAGTTTCAGCAGCGAGTACATTACACATTTTGCACGGGATGCATTTCTCCGACGTCACATGTCAGATACAAGTGGCTTATCGAGTAATTATAGCGTTCGTATTGCGAATTTCAATTGCCCATATAATATATTGTTATTGTATCTCAGTATCTGAGCTTCCGACATGGAGTCTGACAGCTAAGCTAGACAATTTCTTACAACGGGCGGCAGGGGACCGATCTTTGTGGAGATCAGGCCGAACGAGCTAACATACAACAATTGCACCAGTGTAAACAACTAATGTTAGTTTATATCGCGCCCTACAAGCGCTAGTAACTCTGAACGGTTTAGGGTGCAGTGTCATTATGCAGAAAAAAGGAAGAAAAAAGAAAAGTAAGATGGGGGATTAGAAAGAAATTTATTGATGGGATCGGACACTAATTAAAACGGCTTTACTCACGCGTGGCTCGGTGTATGTACCAAAAGTTCGCGGTCGCGGACCGCGAACTTATGCCAGCCACCCTCCCCCTGAGGAAGAGCCCCCGAAGTGCTCGAAACTAGTCGGTACATACACCGAACCACGCGTGAGTAAAGCCATTTTAATTAGTGTGTTAAAATATGTCTCACGAAAGTTTAAATAATTTTATTTGATGGGATCGGGTTTTTTCTCCGTTTGAAAAACATAATTGAATATAATATATTTTTAAGGGGGCATACGACACACGTGATTTTTTGTCGTTTTATTGATGATTTATATATTTTTAAACATATTACTAATTTTCCTTGTTCATTATGACTTCCCGGAGATGGTATTAGTGAATGACCAGCAGTGGGCTGACGATGATTATTATGATTTCCACATGTCCACGTGATTGTAACTTAAAAATGAAACCACGTAAAATTTACAACGCAAATAATATTTTGTTACTAGTTTTTATTTTCAATTAATGCCATGATTTATAAATCAAGTTAGAAAAACAATCTCTCAGTGGTCGAACATAATAGATAAGTTTTAAGAAAATAAACTTTAGAAACTTGGATTGGATTTTAAATGAGGTTTGAAAACAATCAATAAAATCTCTTTTGCTTATTTTCTGAAATTTTAAAGCACTCGGAAATGATTCACTTTGTGTAGACAATGTCTATTTATTATGAAAAAAAATTTAAAGTTGGTAATAATTAAAAGTTATATAACATTTTATGTCTGAAATTTAGTGTCTAGGGCAGAAGTTCTGGGGAATAAGCTACGGGGAGCGACCTCATCAATGGATCGCGATAATAACCGCTCGCTTATGGGCCCTAAATTTTTTTAACGCCACCGACCGAGCCAACGGTCGGTCGGATAGACATTCAAATTTTTAGCTACATCTTCCCGCTTTTGTCAGACAGCCAAGAGATGGGTCACATGACTGGAAATTTCCGTTACATGGGTTGGAGCCCAGTCAACCTTAGGAACTACTGGTTTATGGTCTTAATGATTTCATTTATTTTTGTACTTACTACATTATGCTATATTTGTTTTATTATCGTTTATATATTTCATACTTGGAAGGCGATGTAATTTAATTTATTTGTATTAGACAATATATCCATATTTGTTAGTAAAAATATAGTTAATATAAATAATAATAAATCAGCCTTTCTTTTAGTATGTTTCCCCACTGCAGGGACACAGGCCTCCTCTCCGAGGGATGGAAGGGGCCGTAAACGACCAAGCTGGCCCAGTGCCAGTTGGTGGATGTCACATGTCTTCGAATTTCGTGGTTCTAAGACATGCCGGTTACCTCAATATGTTTTCCTTCACCGTTTTTGGAGCAGTGGTAATGAAATAAATTTCAGAAAGTAGTTCGCACTCGCGACCTGTAGGTACCACTGCTCCACTATATACTTAAAAAACAATATACTTAAAACTATGTTAATACATACATAAATAATACATTGTATAGGGTAATTTATTCAAAGGGAACTCATTTTTATTTCTAACCCTGTAAAGCTTTTATACACAGAATGAAAGGTGCAAGTAAAATTTAATAGTTCCTCTTTAAACTGTTTTACCGTACGTGATTTCGGTCAGTAAAAGTGTAACCATTAGAAATGCACGAATTTTTATTAACTCATTCTACTAAAAGTCACAGCAGCCATATTTTTATTTCTAGCGACGGAAATTTTTTAGTTTTAGTCGCAGGAAGTTTCTTGTAGAATTTTATTTTTGTAATGAACACTTAGAAACCTTTGTTGTGGTCACGCACATTACCCTTTTTAATGATTACGTGTTTGAAATATTTTAACTTATTAATATTTATAGCCAGAAAGACCAACCTCTTAGTATACCAGTAAAATTTCGCATTGTTGACAACCGATGTCTCCAATGATAACTATAGCCAAGAAATGGAAAATTATAATAATTAGTTATTTGTGGGAATTCACATTTTACGAATAAAACACTTATGTCGATAAATTATCGCTTCCCAGAACAAAAAGACATATTACATAAAATCTACTATTGCATTTACCTTTACAAGACAAAAAAAGATTGGTCGATATTGTACTGCGAAATTTTCTACGGCCGACGACAATATGTAATGTAAGCTCAATAAAAATAAGCAAATAACATAATAAAACGGGACGAAACAGGCTGTAAGCCGAGCCAACTGCTCAAAGAACTTCGTCGCTTGGGTAATCCGAATCGAACCCGTTTTTCCCAATTTTATTGCATTATGGGCGAAAATCGGGAGCGAGAGAAAATAAATTTGTTTTTTAGTAATAAGAGACGAAAAATAGAGCACTGTTCGTCGTACAAGTGTACTAACACACACTTTTAATATTTCAGTAACAACTAGGAACAATTAAGAAGTAAAAGGAGATAAATTTTAATAGAGGAGACCAATTAATCTTAATACTTGCCACGATGTGTAAAATTTACAGATTGTAGTACAGTCCGTGTGATTGTAAAAATTAATAATAACAAAGGATAAAATAATAGTTAAAAAATAATCTATTCGACTATTGTTCTGAGTCTCATGGCAAGAGTTTAAGCTCAGATGGAATCGTTAAAAGATGTTATAAATCTATTAACATATTTTTTTTCTATGACGGAAGGTGGCAAACGGACAGAGGGAGGACGAACAGAAAACGATGTTTCCTCTTCCTATTTACCCCCTCCTAGGTCAAATTCTCGTCCCCTGCCCATCCTTTCCTTATTAGAAGTGGATGGGAAGGGGAAGAGGAATAGAATTAGGACTCATCACTCCTCAGACGAAATGCAGAATACTCACTACTACTTCACGCCTGTCTTTTGTGAGGTCGTGGTATTCCACCGGTCGAGCCGGGTCATTCGTGCGTGTTGCGGGCTCTACCACTGTTGAAGTTTGTTCATATTAAAAATTACCTCCAACCTCTGTCGAGCACGACTGAAGAAGGGGTACAAGTATTGTTGAAGATTCATCACTAACATATTACCACTACCCGTTCGTATAAAGGACAGGTTGACTTTTCTCAACGTTACGATAAATGCAATGTTACGATATCGAGGTATAGTTGTTACATACACCACCAAACTTTTTGCATTGAATCCTTAACGGGGCGTATCATTTTATTGGCTTTTTGAAATGTTATGAATACATAGAAGCTTTAATAAAAGCTTTAACTTGATACCCAATTAAAATCCCAAACTTTAAATATAACAAATTAACGATGAACCTGGACACTGATGGGTTGGGTATACGGCTAGGGCACAGAGAAATGAAAGACGATAATTGACTCATCTTACAAGCACGTAGTACGGGGATTAATATTGTTTTACTGTATACCATTAGAGAAATTCTGTATTAATATTCAATACCTTTAACCCTTAAACAAATGAATCTGGAAAATATATCTAACTATATATAAATATAAGTGTGTTGAATAATATTACCAGGCGGAATCATCGATCCGCCCATTACCAGGCGGAATCATCGATCCGCCTACATAGACTGAAACAACATACATAACGAAATACAAATTTAGAAAAAAAAAATTGCAAAATTGAACAATCACCCTGTAAAATAAACTTAAAACTATAAATCGAAACAGAATTATTAGATTTTTCTGTTTCTCGCTTAAAATAAATAAACAAACAAAACTTTAGGTCTTATAAAGTTTAGATTATAATTTCAGTTATAATGGTATAATCCATCATATTTATAATTTGAATCTCAATCAATCAGGACTCATAGCTTGTGTGTACGTTATGCAGATCGGCTGACTGACATCTGCCTATCCCAAATCACATTTGCATAACATTATCTATGATCAACCGTTGACCGTAAATCACATTTACCGCTTGATTGGCCTTTACATATATCCAATAACTTTTCCTGAAAGAATGCTCCAGAGTTTTTCTACTCTATGATGCGTAAAATATTAATTTATCTTCTATGTCACCAGGAAATATCTTCACTTTATTTTACTTTTTTGAAGAAGGTGGCAAACTAGCAAGCGTTTAAGTAACCGCAGGAATATATTATAATATATACTTATCTTTATACTATACTACTACTATTTTGTAACAAATATTTTTATTATTATTCTAAGAGAATACTCATTTAACAACTAAGATAAACTTGACTTGAGCTTAAATTATATGCGATTATATTTCAATGTCAAACTTATTACGATCAAGAATATCAATCAACAAGGATGAAAGTTGGCTAGTGCCAAAAAAGTTTTTCGGCTTCTTGCGTACATTACTTAAATTTGTGCCAAGTTCTAGGGACAAATTTACACTTAACTACACTTACACTAATGAAAAAATAAAAATAAAAACAAATGCATTCAAAATAGGCCATTGAGTACTTAGTAAGTACCAAGAAGATTTTGGCGTCAACGGTTGTAACCGGCGAGTTTGTATGCGATGATGTATTGATGTAGAAGATGCGAGAGAGGTGTGCCAGGATCGCGCCTGATAGATCCGTAATCACTGCCTACACCTCTGGGTTACGGGCGTGAGGGCAAATTTATATTATTTATTATGCTCCACAGTGTGCACCATTCAGCTAATGTTATTGATTTTTTAAGTACTAACCGTCTAGCAAAGTAAAAGTGAAAGTAATTGATTTATTTTAAGTTTTTAAAGTAATCGTGTTAGGAAATGTTATGACAAAGGCCGTATGTGTAGTTTCCTAATAATTTCTGCTACGTCAAAGGATCAAGAAGACAAATCCACATAGAACACACAATAGCACTTTATACCTTCAAATGTACGTATTCAATATTAAGCTTTAGTGATATAACTAATATGCGACATGGAGCGTAGTTTGCAGTAGAGCGCTTTGTCTGCGTCGTAGCTGAAATTTATAAAGTCAAACTGTACATTCCTTTTCAATAGAGTATGCCACAGTTATTGTCTATGCTTGTGGTATGTTTTTGCTGGAATACTGGTATTCTTTTGTGTACGTAAGAATTTATGTTTTCATAGGTTCAATTTTGGTCTTCTACACATAAAATTTTGAATTTTAACAATCAAATTCAGACTTTTAACAAAATGACTTACGGAACTTCTGTAAAATAATGATTATTAAGTTCAGTTAAGTTCTATTAATTCCTTGATCCTGCTTGATCCCATCAGAAACGATGTGAAACGCAGCAGAACGAGTGTGACATTGCCCGAAGAATAGCAAAACTTAAGTGGCAATGGGCCAGACACATTGCTCGCAGAACTGATGGCCGATGTGGTTGAAAGGCCTGGAATGGTGGCCAAGTACATTTCGCACTGCGAAGGTAGGTCTCCCACAAGATGGATCGATGATCTAGTGAAGGTTGTGGGAGCTCACTGGATGAGGGCGGCAGGGACCGATCTTTGTGGCGACCAATGTGAGGCCTACTACATCTAGCAGTACAGGACGGCTACCACCGGCTGAAATAAGAATTCCTTGGTATGAATGCAAATCAATCGCACGTCTGTTAAAGCGTGTTAAAAATTAAACATTGAATAAATCGATTGTAATAAAATAACAGACAGGAATACATAAACGTCACCGAAAATTTGCGCATAGCAATCAAATGTCATGTGTAGATTATAACGGACATTTTTCCCAAAAAATATAATTTACAATAAAATATAAATTGACAATATAAAATTATTCGAAACTTGGAAAATAATGGTCTTAGCTAAAATAACAAAATTCACATGTCTCATCGCACAACAAAGTTTTAAGTTATCTTATTTGAAAAGTATGTATGTATATAACATATTCCTCTCATCTCTGTTTTGTGATATAAGAGAATGATATGACGCGAGAGAAGTGTGTCGTGAATGTGTTAAATGGAAATCCTTAATTCGTACACGGCTGGAGTAAGAGCGTAAGTGGTTATTTATTTGTTTGTGGCATATGTTGCCGGCAGCTTCACACGCATTTTTTTCTCATTTTCCTCGCTAATTTTTTTTTGTAATATGTATATATATAGCATATTTTTTTCTAGTAATAAATATTACTATGTTACTCAGGGATAATGGGGCATTCTAACGGTGAAAGTAGACTAGTGAACCCAGCAGTAGTCGTCTTACTTACACTTATTTTTGGTTAGCCTGCTATTAGTGGGTTTAGCTAACGTTTGGCGTGAATCGACATAGAAAAAAAAACACAGGCAGTCATAAGGACTGCCGACAGAAGTAAAAAAACACAAGCAGTCATAAGGACTGCCGAAAGAAGTGAAACCTCAAAACAGATAGGAATGCGCGACAATAGATCAAAAATAAATAAAATACATTGGAGACATTTACCTATCCCAACTCCGCTGGAGAAAGTATACTTCGAATCACGCGTGGTAGGGATAAGAAAAAGATGGCGCGTAACGGAAAAATGTGACGCGTAACGAAAAAATGTTACACAAAATTTTTTTCCAACCCTGTTAAAGAAGTTTCACTTCAAAAACTCAAAATAGATGGGAAGGCGCGACAATAGTTCAAAAATAAATAAATAATCAACAAAAGTAAACCCTTGTCTCTTAACAATTAAATTCAAATTTGAATACAAGAGAAATAAATTTAAAATGTTCGTCTTCCAAATTCAAATAAGTAATTTGCTGACGCTGGCTGCTAACGCATGTTGAACATGTTCTCGTGAACCTATAAGATTTTCCCCTAACAAATATCGTGTAACATGGCGAAAGAAGGTTTCACAAGTTCTGGAACTCGATGGCAGCGTCTGGTACCGTATCCAATTGTGATTTTAAACTGTCACAAAAAAAATATCAAAATCGGACCATTCGTTTAAGTGGAGTTCAGTCACATACAGACACATAGACGAAATGTGTATTCATAAATCTTTCATTCTTGTATCGTAATAATAATAACGCAGTGTAATTAACATTATAGTTTTCGAAGTACAGTCGACAACAATCAAACTGCGGTCAGCGCCGGCAGGTGTCCGGTGATTAATTACTTTAGGAACTGATTGTTTTCACTTCCAATGCTGATATTCAATTAATTTAAACTTTGCGATTGTACAGTTGCGAACTCTCATCGGATTTGCATGTTTAATTGAATAAAATCCACTTTCAAGGTATTTATTTGATTATATGAAAAAGGAAAGCATCGTATAAAATAAACTTTTAAAGCGGTACGACTTTCAAGAATAAGATGTAGGTCCTTAAAGACCGGGGACTTACTCGTATGTACCTACACCTACTCCGGTGATATGAATGAACATGGACGGCGGTGTTCACTTATGAAAACATTGTTCACCTGCCTTGTGTGGGGTCAACACGTTTTCTTCCTTTACACCTTTGCGTTTCTAGCCTATATCATCCACCCATCTTTTATAAGGTCAACCTTTACCAAAATATCCCTAGACGTTCATACCAAACCGTGTGTTTACAGTGACGATGGTGTCACATGTCATTCTTCCCTCATAACGTGTCCATATTATGCTCACCTTTTGCTCCTAAAAATACTTATCGAAACTCAAGCAAATTAATTAATGTAATATTAATCTTGGGTACCTATGAATAATTAAATATAAATTAGATCAGATAATAACAAATACTTAATTAAAAAGGTAAGATTTCTCCCTCTCCTTGGCATTATAAGTAAACACATAGAATTAAAAGCACATACACAATATCACTCGTTCTTGAACTAAGTTAAGCAACAAGCATACCATTTGTGTATTTAAAAATGCTTATGCACTCATTCTTTTATTAAAAAAAAACGTTTCATTACCTTATTAGAATGGTGGAATGGTGAAAAAAAATGAAAAATAATATGTCCACATAAATTTATTGCATACTCTCTGCCATTTGTTCTGTGCCATTACGCCACAAATAAGATCAATTTATGATTGTCAAACACGCAATGAAAGAATAAATTATAACTCCACTGAAACGCTTTACGTAAAAAATATAAGACGGATAAGTTATCAAATCGCGACCTAACCTTTTCATAGAAAAAGTATTACTGCTCAGTAATTTCATTTCTTGTAAAAAGAACTTTACAAGGAAGCTGAACTTCTGAATGTTGTCCTATTAAGGCGTTATGATTTTGTTATTTTCAAATCACCGCAAACATGAGTAATAGTTTCAGTTTTTTAGAAGCTCACTAGAAACATTGAACGATGAATTCTGATATACATTTTGTACAAGGCTATATGTAAACGACAGGTCCTGGAAAGGCGACCAAGTACAGGTCGATGCAGCGTAGGTACGTAGGTCTTCTACATATACCGGGCCTCGAGAATTGAAATTTTACACAGAGATTTCAGATTTTTAAAAATTCAGTACCAAAAGGTCTAAAGTAGGGAACGAAAGGAGTAATAATCTAACGGAGGTTGAGCTTAGATCTAAAAGGCTTTAAAAATTACTGCTTGAATTACTTTTTGTTAGTCAAAAAGCAAATACGCATACTTTGGCTGTCACCTATTAGGTACTTACAAAATGAACTTGCGCACTATGGTGAACTATTCTACATAATAATAAAAGTTGACGGTAACTTAGACTGAGTGAAGCCTGATTAACAAAGTTATAAATAAATTATTTATCGGAATCCAAAGTGAGTTGTTCAATATTTGTTTAGTTGGAAGCAGTTTGCCGAAGCGTAATGACGTGTTCGGCTGCTATGAATTCAATTTAAGTTCCACAATAAATCGATGACAAGTTTACTCGGACCATTTCGAATTTCAAAATGTTAAAATTTAATGCAGACGGTTGCTTCCAGTTCAATCAATATTCAAAAGTTATAAATTCTTTATTTATTTATAGGTGTATACTCCACCCCAATGGTTTTGCATTAACCACTAAATTTTTGGCATTTTTTCATAATAAAATCTACTGCACAAAATTGAACAATAGATCATTGTGTAAAAAAAACATACCTTATTGTTATGAGTAAGATTTTGTATCAATATAGCTTTTTATTTATTTTTAATATAAGTCGAGGAAGACGTGACTATATCCAATTCGCCTCATCGTTTAGTATATTATTGAATAATTAAAAAAATGTATTGCCATAATATTATTATACTAAAATTATAAATTAAGATGAGAAGTACAGGAGCTAGCGTCCGTTTGATTAACTTGAAAGTTCAGTAACTCCCTTGGGAAGTGCAAAGCGAATTTTTAATAAGAGAATCCACTCAGTAGCTCTTGCTGTTACGAAAACAATCTGAAAACTATCACGATGTCAAAGAAGCTTTGCTTCTTATGTTCTTTGCAAATCGCGAGTTGTGTATGAAGATTTCTAAAGAGAAGTTTCTTGCCACTATGTCATAAAATCTTTTATACTAACGTTATTGCAGTAAGGAGAGTGATACAGTGAAAATTGTTTAACCTAATATTAATTCCTATAAAAAATCTAAGCAGTTTTGATTTTAAAAGTTCACGTTTCATAACTTTCAGTCATTACAGAAAAGAAATAAGCCTGACTGACTTCGCACGATGTCAGCATTTTTATAAATTATAATTGAATGACATAGATTTAAGCATTAATTTTAAACAGCAAGTAATCTGGTGCCATTCTAAGTCTATTAAAAAAATAATTGTTCCAATACATTAAGTTTTTTTGGGCGTCATTATATATATACATATGTATATATTACACATCAATACACACAGACAACCGTATGCTATTTTTTTTTCATAAGATTTTTTTTAATATGTAATGAAATATGTAAATTTAAAAAACATATAGTATGATAGTGAAAGCTTTTTGCATAAAACTGCATTACCGTAAAACACAAAAGATTTAAAAAAGAGGCAATTTAAGTTTGAAAAATTGCGTGACTGACGTGGTGGGAACAATGCACTACTACGCTTCACGCTATGAAGCGTGCAATTTATTCCAAGACAATTTTGTTACCATAAACATTAAACGTTTAGAATCGTATTTAAATGAAGTTAACTAAGCTATATAATATGGGCATTTAATCAGATGAATGGGTCTAAGGACGATCTTCTCAAAGTCCATTGCTCTTTTCAGCGGTACCACAATAAAAATATATACAAATTATAAAAAGAAACTCGTTCACTCGCACGGTTCATGTGACCAGGACATTATTACAGACACACGCGACAAATACATAAATAGCGGCCGTGAATGTAATAACTTTGCTTAATTTACTAACTCGTGAGCAGACTTCGCACACAATTTGTTTATTAAACGATCAAACCGACCTTAATTCAACACTTTGATAACAAGTTTCTACTTACATACTGTTACACATGTATAATTGTTATACACAAATTATTCTAATGGTTTCCAAATCGAGATAACTATTGTAGAACAATAGCATTTTGATTTGTCTCATAGTAATTGCATACATTTTCAACAATCTTACTGTGCCCTTAATATAAATTATTTGATTACTACTGAAACTGTTTATAATGTAAACAAAGCTACCGGCCGAAGCGTCCTCTGGTGACGCGCCTACATCTTGGCCTCTCTTACTCCCTCGGCGATCTCCTTTTGGACCATGACGGCTTCATAGAAGTCGAGGTAAGACTGTACCAAAATCAATAGAATCAATAGAAGAAATTACTTCTATTGAATATCTCAGGCAGTCCTTTTTTATTCTATGTTTTCCTCAGTGGCATATACATCATTATAACATTTTGATAACATAAGTAGAATTACTGAATGTTTAGTAAAATTTTGAAATTGAAAATATAAATTTAATAGTTTGTATGGATAAAAAGTTGTGGCTCAGTGGTTTACTCCCACTTATGTACTGTAGGTCGCGGGTTCGAACCCAGGCTGACGCTTTACTTTGTGTAATTTATTTCATCACCACTGCTCCAAAAACGGTGAAGGAAAACATCGTGAGGAAACCGGCATGTCATAGAAAGGTTCAATAAATTTGAAGATATGTGACATCCACCAACCCACACCGGACCAGAGTGGTGGATTATGGCCCCTTCCCTCTCTCGGAGAGGAGGCCTGTGACCTCAGTTCTGCAGTGGGGAATATTCTAAAGAAGGCAGATTTATTATGCATAAAAAATGATAACATTACAAAGTTGATGTTTTCAAGAACGTGTGCAGGTTTGAGGTTGTATGTTGTGTTTGGTTCGTAGCATAACGTACAACAACTCAAAAATCATTAGGAAACTATAAAATAATTTTAAAATATCGCCACAGGGTACGAAATTTTCCTCTACAAAAGCGGTAAAATAGTTTATGCAAATTCCTCGAAGTATCTTTTTACAACTTCGTATTTTACGACGCTCGTAACCGTAGTAACATAACAATGTTATTGATCTCACAGGTCGGACGCTACATATAATTTAATAACCAATACATTTTCATAATGTCCGTCTTTTTTCAGCTATACCTGGCAATACAGGTACGGAATATTGTTTGCGCATTGCCTCTTTCTATCTAACTTTCCAACTTTTTAGTGGTAGTGGATAAAAAAGAGAAGGGGAGGGATGATGAGGGCCCTTACACATCAGACGAACTGCAGAAATATTTATACCGTACCTGTTTTATGTGTTTTTTGTCAAATTAATTGAATTTTCGCGATGTAGCGAAGTTTTTATCGCGACAACCGAACACGACTCTTTGCGGCACAATGTAGCCGTTACATTATTGCAACAGGATGAGAAGGGGAAGAGTACCAGAATTAAGCATTCGGCATCTCACTCATCGACCGAAACGCAGAATACCTCCGCTTCACGCCTGTCAAAGCTAGATATTTCATTAGTGTTGGTAGCTCGACCACTCTTCAGCGAGGTGGTTGGTGAGAGACTGGCACAGCAACACTTAGCTTGACTACCGTCATGTCTGTTCAAAGTCGGAATATGTGTACCACTATAATTATTAACAATTTATATTTTAGTTAAATCTTACTCAGTTATCGTTGATTAATATTTGAATAACAAATACGAAACTGTTCGATGACCGGCCATTAATAATAACTTTCGAAGATATCGCTTTCTCTTTGAGCATGAAATCAAATTAATTCAGAATGGCCCTCCGCGACCTCTTTACTCGATTTGTGGACATTTGGTGAACAATTGTAAAACCTTCTCAACCCTCTATAGGCCAGTTAACCGTTTTAACAATCCTACCTTGACATTTCATTGCAAATTTATATTATTTTAAGAGCCCATTAAACAAATAAAACTGTACTTTCAACGTTTATTTCACATGAATATGTGTGTTAATGTAACATCTACAGACCTAAAATCGATTCCCAGTTTAGACAACATTAAAGTTTATTTTTATATGTCAAGAGAAACCCCCTTCCACTCCCATTAAAACCTCGGGAAAAGCAAACGAACAGCCCTTGACCGCTATTTATTAAAAAAAAGTTAACTGACAACCTATCAAAACAGTTAATTTCATTATCGAGGGCGCTTAATGATAATCACATAGGACGTTAAGAAGTCTGGAAGAAAATTGGTAACTTTAACTTGTTTGTAACTTAAAAAAATATCTGCATTATTTTAACATAGATTAAAAGTAAAGTACAAGACCGTAATAACCTTTTAAAGTTATAGTCACCCCAGATTTAAATTAATTTAATTAAAACTTGGAACCTCAAGTTTAGCATATTTTTCATTAAAACATTTTACCATCAATTTCTGTGTCAAAAATGAAACACGAACTATTAATTATTAAAAAAAAAGAAATTTATAAAAAAAAATGACCCGACTTCGATTTAGAAAAAAAGGTTAAGTAAGAAAACTAACAATCATCTATACTAATATTATAAAGCGTAAGAGTTTGTTTGTTTGAACGCGCTAATCTTAGGAAGTACTAAACGGATTCTAAAAATTATTTTTGTATCGACAAGCTGAGCTATTACGACAGGACTTAGGCTATTTAACATCACGCTATAAAATTCAGG
>JWHW01034967.1:246675-263533 GCA_000931545.1 Papilio glaucus | reverse complement strand
CCACATTCAATTCGCCGCCATCGTCTACTCTAGGATCTCTAGCGTCTCCAACTCCACTAGCGTCTTCGTATCACAGCCTACCCCCCACTATACTTTAAGTAATTCAAATATTATCTATTTCAAATTCAATTACCTAATTTTATCTTCTATTAACTACGTATATGTAAATACTAGATGTGTCATATTTTTGTGATATTTACACATATATATTATTGGAGATACATCTCATAACTGTTCCTAAATTGTTTTACTCGTATTATCCTTTTATTGTATATACTATTTATATGTCCTATGAATAAATAAATACAGAAACTAATGCGAAAGTTTAATTCGGATAAATCGGATATACGTAAATAACTCATTAAAAGAAAAAAATCCTAGAGATTTTAATATGGAAACAACGTTATCATGCGAACAATTATATCGTTGATAGCATCGTCCAGCTCTTCACAATAATTGATCGATTTGATAATGCGTAACACACAATGCCTTTGGAGGCCTTTTGGTCGCTGATAACAGATTCGGATTTTATATTACACAAAATAAATTAATAAATAAATATAAGCTCACGCCCGTAACCCAGGTAGAGATCATGGATTTCCATTTGGCGCGATCCTGGCACACCTCTCTCGCTTCTTCTACATTCATACATCTACGTCGATGCATCGACATGCTCGTCGGTTATGGGTGCTCCTTATTACACATTTGTATAATATTAACAAACACGGATATAAAAAATACACCAATAAAAATTTGAGGCACATCTGCTATGAAAAAGTGTCAACTTTTAACTAGAGTAACTTCCACGAAGGTCAGAACGTTTCGGTTCTCAGGATTGCTATGTACGTATTGTATTGTTCAATGTAAGGTCTATAAAAAAATATAATTATATTCAAGGACCATTTAATTGAAAACCCGGAAATATGTGACAATTAGACTGACTGACCAAACGGGGCGGAACAGATTTCAATGCAAATTACTATAGACGTAACATATCTATACTTTAATATATCATTGCGCTGAGCTAATTTGAATTTTAACAAAGATTAAAAGTAGTTTATTATACAATGTCGATATTTCTAATAATTTAACATGTTGGTTAGAACAATCAACCACGCGACAATAACCATAGCTTCTGTTTGCTGTCTCATAACAAGTGGACAGAAATCAACCAGAAATACTGTTATTTCAAAAGAGCCTAAACAGACGAAAGAAAGATAATAATTGCGTCTAGTTACGACTTAAAGTATTGTGAAACAAGTTTGCTGAGTTCGTACCGTTTTAGTATAGACTCGATGATGAATTTTCCTTTGTCGTGTGAGGCGAGACGGACGCCCGGGAATTCATAAAAACATGTCGGAAATGTCACGAATTCCATTGTTGTGTAAAAGAGAATTTGTCTGCAATTTTGCGCTCAAAAGAATAAGCAAAAGTAAAGTGCTCGCATTATTTTCTTTCAATTTTTAAATCCCCTCTCTTGTTATTATTATTTTGATATTATCCTTTTAAAGCCATTCATAAAAGAAATTTCTAAATAAACATAAAAAATGACGCTGAAATTTTAAATATGTTCGTTCTTAGATAGTCAAACTCTCCAAACATTTTTATCATAAATTATGTTAAATTGGCCCACTGCTAGTTGATACAAGAAAAATTCTGATATGAACCCAAGTGTTCTTGAGTGACCTCTTACTTTACAAGGGTAAAAACTATATAAATAATTTACATCAATATCTTAGCATACTCTAATAAGTAAAGACCACAATCGTATTAAGTTACGTACTTAATTTTGTGCCCAATTATTTATTTTTCTATTGAAGCCAACGTGATAATGAAACGGGTACAATGACCCTAATTTTCCCCAATAATTTGTCGTGCGTATCAACAACTGAACTAGAACGAAGTTCCTTAAAATGCTACTTATATGCAGTATGAGTATAAAATAAAACGTGGGTCATGTTAAAGGGCTCAGGCAATTAGGTAACATGTTCACAGTGTATTCTCCACAAAAATTATCGTCCAATACACAAGATTCTTAAATATTAACTAACTTTTCTTGTATTATCAACCTCTTCGTCGTCCAAAGCTACTTGCTGATGTTCGGCAATGCATACCCAAATGATATATTAGCTGTATATATACTCTGTGGTAGGTACGGACGTCGAACTAGTGTTAATACACCCACACATACATGAACATGTATGTGTGGTGTTGTTACATACATGAACATGTATATAACAAGTAATGAAATGCTAGCTTTAATTTCTAAACAATGCGGACAGGAGCTTCATAGCACAGGTTGACCTAGTTTGAGCTCCTTGAATTGTCTCATTAATCGTAATAATGTTTTGTAAAACACTTGTTATATTAGTCAAATGTGGGAGAGAAAATAAATAAATATTTTTTTATTATTATTAATAAAAAACGATTGTCAGTTTGTACACAGATCATAATAGTAACTAGTCCATTCAAGATCACATTGTGTTTGGTATAAAAATGGAAATTGCCTTGATGTGTATCATATTGGCTTCATGCGTCAAAAGAACGAAATCAGCCTTTGAATGCCGATATCCGTTGAGAAGAATGGACACAGGAATTGTTCTTTTCAATTTCGTACAAGTTGTTGTACGTAGCAATAATAACTGCAACATTTAGGTCAATCGCACGAAAGAATCAAAACGTTTCTTTGCTAAACGTTTGTATCTTTTGTATGTATAATAAATAAATCAAAGCTTATTTTAGTAAGAAATATATCAGTAAGTGCTCACGCCCGTTACCCAGAGGGGTAGGCAAAGATCACGGATTTCCATTAGGCGCGATCCTGAAATACCTCTCTCACTTATATCCATCTCTACGTACATCCAGACATCTAAGCATACATGCTCGTCGTTTACGGTATTCCTGATATCGCCATTCTTTAGTATGTCACTAATATGATCGATTAAGTTCTTTGGGACGTCCTCATAAGAAATACAATTGAAACATTGTTGATAAATTATAACACAATACAGGGCCATCAAAATGATTAAAAATATTGTTTTATAACTTCGTGAAAGAAGAATAAGCCCTTAAGAAAATCGATATTGTAATTTATGAGACTTTGAAAAAAATAGGCTATTCGAAAAAGTTATTCGTAGATGAATTCACACCTGGTGTTATATACAACTACGACACGCACGTATATATGAATCTAAACTAACCTGTTATAGCCCACAGCTCCTTAAGGCATTCCTCCCTCGAGCGTTGTATGGCCGACCTCTTCTGAACTTCTGGTCCGGACTCCAGGTATTCAAACAGCACAGCACCGAGCAGCACGTAAATAACCACCAGTATAACTAGACCTATCTGCGAGCACGCCGCCCTAGTGCATACGGTCAACGCGCGCCTGGCAACACTCGGCTTCTCACGTTCGTCCAGAGACACTTCCGAAGACATTTTGTTTATTACATGAAAACCTCAATGCATACCCAATGATACATTTCCATGTCTTATTATTATTTGATATTTATTTACTAGTGATAATATTTTAAGGAAAAATTGAAATTTATTTTGTTTTTATTTGTTCGGTTACACAGACTACACAATAACTTTTAAGTCCTGAAACAAAAGAAAAAGTTCATTAGTGATTAACTAAACTCGTAAGAGAAGATATTTTTAATTTTTTCAGTAAAAAATATTCGATTCATAAAATTATGACAGACAAGTATGTATACGTCATAGTTCATGGCAACAAAAAGCAGTGATTAACAGTGGTAGAGCCCGCAACAACAACACCTGTTGGGATGGACGAATAGGCCGGCTGGACCGGTGAAATAACAGGACCTCACAGAAGACAGGCGTGAAGTAGAGTATTCTGCGTTTCGTCCTTTAAGTGAGGTGCCGGAGCCCTAATTGTGGTCTTCTTCTCCTTCCCATCCTTTGATAAGGAAAGGATGGGAAGGTGAAGAGGACTTGACGGTGAAGGGAATGAATAGGAAAGGGAAATAACGATTTTCTGATTATCCCCTTCTCTGTCCATTAAAGGTACATGCGTTGCAATTGCAGATGCATAAAGGTAGCGACTTGATATCGGGTAAACTGCGTGCTGGTTTGCCACCTACTACTCTAAAAAAAGTATAGTTTTATATAGTATTGTATTTGTTGTCAACCAATTCGGCCGATGTTAAGTAAAAATACAAACAGGCAGTAAAAAAATGCTAAAAACATTCATTTCTATGAAATTCTGATAAACAACAAGCGCGAGAAACACAGAAATACTTGTTACGTAAAAGCTCCTTGAAAGCTTCACTGATATTATCCCATAGCCCATTTGAGTCTCTACTCAAAATCTATTGCTTCCCTCTGGAAGCAATACAATTAATTTGGTCGATTAATTCGCAACAAACTCGGTCACCCGTGCAATAGTTATCACTGTCGGTACAGTGATATACTTCAGTTGTTACGTACTACGTTTTTATTGTAACGAGCTACGAGCTTCTAATAACGTTACGAAAGTTCCATGAACGCTACAATGCTTGCTACGAAAGTTTACAACCGCTACAGAAGTATAGTACAAAAGATTTCCTGATACTCATTATAACTACAACTTGTTACTATTTATTATACATATATTCTAATACTAGCTGTTGCCCGCGGCATCGCACGCATTCTTTTCTCATTTTCGAAGATGATATGTGTCAACCGATATAACAAAAGCTTTTATGTTCTTCGGAAACATTTTTCTTTTCGAGATAAAAGATATTGTACCTCATGCAATTATCTGTACCTCTCACAATGTGTGTGCAAAATTTTATGATGGTCAGTAGAGTCGTACCAAACAAATAAACAAACTGACATTGTAAAACTTTTTATTATTACGTACAATAGATGGAATGTAGGACGGCTACATGAAGTAAAGCTTAAAAAAAAACGAAATAATAATAGATTAATACAGCTTTATTAAGTTAATGGATAATTTATTGAACCTTATAGATTAGGGCATAAAAAGGGCGATATAAGGAGCACCCATAACCGACGAGCATGCGTAGATGTTTGAATGTAGAAGAAGTGAGAGAGGTGTGCCAGGATAGTGCAAAATGGAAATCCATGATCTCTGCCTACCCCTCTGGGTTACGGGACATTAGGGTACAGTGAAAGGAAAGAAAAATGTAAAATTGACTTTCAAAATTTAGTTAAATTATTATATTGTTTACAATTTGCAAAATAAATTTATGTATTTCTTTACTGTATCTTCCTTCATCCTTTCAACATACCCGAACCATAGAAGAATAGCTTTCTCAATTCTTATCACAAATTCTACTTTTAAATTAAATATTTCTAAATAAATACGAAAAACATATTAAATTTCCGTGAAAAATAACGCTTAAAGGCAGTGATTTCAGACAATAATATTAGAGGAACATATAACTTAAAGACATCTTAACAATATGTATAAGCACAAAGAGAAAAATTTTAAAAATGTATAAGCAAAAAGTTTTTATAGAGATACAACTATCTTTAAATTAAATCATAAATTGATTTGTAAATAGGATTTGTTGGTATGGAGGATAACTTGAGAAGATCAACCAGAAAATTGAGCAAATATACTTCGGTGTTTTGGATTTATAGAAAGGCAGAATGAAGACAATAAAGTGTGGACAGTAGATGATATTTAACCAACCATATCTACGACTAGTTTTGTTTTCACCGCGGTTTCCAAATGTCCAGCCTAAGCTGAACCCTATTTAATATAATCATCGTATATATCAGATCAACGTACAGTGGGTTAATATTATTTCTCCAAACATACATTCATCCTCTACACCTTTAGGAGATAAATTTAGGAAAGTCTTCCCTTAATGCTCGCCTCGGTAATAACTATGCAGCAAAATTTCAAATCTGTAGGCCCAGTGGCCCTGTGGTTTGGGATGTACGTTGATATATCAGTCACTCTATGTACTCTACATAAGGCCACGTAAAGAGTAGGGCAGTGAAGAGTGGTGGCCATATAAGTTGTGAAATCGCCGTAGAAATGGCGATTGCCAAACTTCTTTTTTTAATTCTTTCACTGTTAGAAAGGTATTATCCCTTAGTGCTGCAGGCTATCTTATAAAAATCTTGTGTCACTGGAAAAAAAATCCGAAACTATTCCGATCGTTATTATTTTATATTATTTATATTTTATTTGACCACTATGTGTAATAATAAATAATAAGTAATCATAAATAAAGTAAAACATAAGATCGTTTTTAACTCGATTTTTTATTGTGTTACCCGTGCAAAGCCGGGGCGGTTCGCTAGTTACCAATAAATCTGTAGTGTCACTACTGATAAAATTTATCTTTTACCATAGACTTTTAAAACATTGCCAAAATGTTTAATAGTTAGGACAACGTTTATTGGCATTTAGTCCAAAATACAGCGTCTATAAACAGACACAGAAATAACTTTATAATGCAACTTTTTATTTTTCTGTACCTAAACGTAAAACTAGTATGTAAAAGTACCTAATGTGTTTAAAACTAAATAAAATTATCTAAACATAACAACCTATTTAAACTCATCGATATGCTTTTTATTTTAGATACCTACAAACATAATCATAATTTATCATTTTATTCTTTAAAACATTTGTACGTTTAATTTACTGCAAATTAAAGTTATTATATTATAATGACAAACTATTGAATTATAACTAATACCTTAGTATTACCACGTACATTGTTTATTTAAAAGTTGGTAAAATAATTTCGTATACGAGTTATTTAAGTTAAAAATATTTCTTTTTTATCTTTAAATGTTATAAACAGGACAACTAAACATGTTTGTGGTAATTTTCGTTACAATAACATTCAAATTACAATAATTTCCGAACTAAGCATTATGTTTTAAGGCCAACTCTAAAAAATTGTTTTTAACTGTTCTTAGTTTATCTCATAATTAATTTTCGCAAATAACAAATAATTACAACACAGCAAACTTATTACTTTTACTATCTGTGAAACTTACCGGCAATCGTAAGAAAAATATCGAAGTGTGATAACAAATTACACCAACTTTAACAGACACTTTTTAGTTTCAAGAGATTCTGTCATAATTATTAAAATATTTTTACAACACTAATTGAAACATAAAATAACTTTGAAGGAGTTTATAGCTTCGAAAACTTGGCGGGCTATACAAGAAGAAAACACAGAGCAAGTAATCGTTCCGACGCTCATCGTCATACTGAAGTGTAAGCGTTAGTTCGAGACATGGCTCCAAACAGTTTTCACTGCTTCTACCCTTGTAGTTAAAGAGATGCGCAACCTGCAACGAAAGCTTTTTCACGCCGTTGAGTTCATTTATCTAAACTAAAGCGACCTCTCTGGCTGATTTATATCAATTCTACATGTTTCGGGCGTTGTAATAGTATCTCCCTAATGTCACAAGGTGGCGCTAACCCATACCTACATAATATCGTTTTAAACACGTTAGTTTATTAGTTTTAGCTATAAACAATCAGTATAAGGTCAATGATATTCTTTTTTGTATTATATCATTGAATAAATTAGTATCATTTATGTATCCTGAGTATTTAAAGTTGATAAAACAGACAATCCATAGAAAACATTTATTTTTATATTTTATAGTATCGTATCTATATTTTTTCTTTTGCTTCTGTATATCTCCTCATCTTTACTAAATAAATAGCATTTTATTATTTAGTACGAAATGACAAATGTATCTTGACATAATTTATAATTATGTACGTACGTGGCACTGGCAACTTTGTAATACGGAGCTAAGACGGCAAAAAGGGAGATTGTCACGCTTTCCTTCTATTTTTCTATTTATTACGTGTAGCATTAAAATAAACTATTTTTATTAATGTCCTTTTGAAATTTAAATTTTGTATTAAGATAAAACCGATACAATGAGTACTATATTAGAGAAAATTGCGGCCATTGAGTCTGAGGTAAGATACGGAGGTTATGTTTTTGACTTTGTAATACAATTTAATATTATAAATTGAACTAGTCATTCTTTGCCCGGGTAGCCGTTTCGCAATATCTAAGGAAAATACATTCACACATCGCCTTTTATTTACGTAGATATGCACCCGTAAAAAAACAAATATGTATTCCACGGGAACCATACATTTTTCCGCGAGTAGCCTTTGTGCTATTCCAGACTTTAATCTATCTCTGTGCCAAATTTTATCCAGATCCTTTCAGCCTTTTTTGCGTGAAATAGTAAACATCCATACATACAAACTTTTACAATATTATAAGTAGAGATTGATAGTACTGTTTCAACATAATTACTGTTATGTTTGATTTTAAAGAGAATAGTTTTCCAATTTATGATTTATAATTATGTTAATGAAATTGTTGGTTCTTTTAGATGGCCCGGACACAGAAAAATAAAGCAACAGCGCTTCATTTAGGCATTCTTAAAGCAAGATTAGCTAAATTGAGACGAGAATTGATTACACCTAAAGGCGGCGGTGGCGCAACAGGCGAAGGTAAGCTGGTATTTCAAGTTATTGATACCAGTTGGTAACACTTCATTATTTGCAAGTATGTAAACAAAAATGTTTTTCTTATTAGGTTCATATAAAATAGGATTACATTTATATACCAATGTTGTTTCCGACAAGTCTAGTGGTATAAAAATACTGTAACTTAAATATATGTAAACAATGATTTTCAATATTTGCAGTGTTTTTGATATTACATTGACTTTTGCATTGCATTGTTTCAGGGTTTGATGTTGCCAAGACCGGTGACGCTAGAATTGGATTTGTAGGATTTCCTTCAGTAGGAAAGTCTACATTGCTGTCCAACCTAGCTGGAGTGTACTCAGAAGTAGCAGCATATGAATTCACAACATTAACAACAGTGCCAGGTTGCATTAAATATAAGGGTGCCAAAATACAGGCAAGTATATCATTTTATATGCCATTTTTCTCCAATCCTAACTATAATATTATAAGTACGAATGTGAGTTTGTTATACTTTCTCATATAAATTACTATACCGATTGTAAAAAAATTCTGTACACATATTTTCAAGAATACCTACCAACCAACATAGTGTACCATTTATCTCAAAAAAGAAAAAATCATCCTGAGGTATAGAAAAATATAACCTACTACAAGTTGCCATAGTAAATCAGCATAACATGACAATAAAAAATTCTTGACTTTTCATTATTGACCTCTCATGCATTACCATATGGATTGATAACAACTTTTATATTAGCATAGCATTTATGTGTAATACCAAGCTATTATATACAAAATCAAGTTACAAAATTTTCTACCATAGTAAATAAGACCTAAATGTGTAGGAATTGGTGGGCAACTACTAGTAGAGCTATATTTCTATTCAAACGAGATATCATTAAATAGTTTTTTTGTATAAATATTAGTAGATTGTAAATAATTTCCTAATGTTTCTTTTAACCACTCCAACTAACCTTAAGCTTGTGCTACAACATGGTTCACAATTATAGTCAAATGATGATTCAACCCCACAACCTCTTGTTTTGCAGTATGTACCCAAAAGCATTATATTGGTACATTAAACGATAGATTGGTAAACCTTTATATCTCGGAAGTTGGTTGTTGAAGGAAGAGATTGGAAGTAAGGTATTCCCGCTTCCTTTCAAAACCACTCCCATTGAATGGAACTGTAATGTTCATCATAAAATTATATTTTTTTTTTAAACAAAACTACATTATTTCAAACTCAGTCCATGCCTGGAGTTGATCTTGGCAATAAGTAAACAAAACTTGCTAACCTCATGTGAGTGTGTCGGTTTTGCATAGCCAAAATAGTAGTAAAGAAAGTTAAAAGAATGGCAACTCCCAAATTGTAAAATGCACCCATGTAGTCTCATTACACATAGAGAGTATCTTATTTCTCTCCATTACAGCTTCTCGATCTTCCTGGTATTATCGAAGGCGCTAAAGATGGCAAAGGTAGAGGTCGTCAAGTGATAGCAGTCGCTCGTACTTGCAGTCTCGTGTTCATTGTTCTAGATGTTCTCAAGCCACTGCAGCACAAGAAGCTTCTAGAACATGAGTTGGAGGGCTTCGGCCTAAGGTTAAACAAACAACCTCCAAACATTCATTTTAGAAAAAAAGATAAAGGTGGCATCAACTTAAACACCACTGTAAGTGTACTTCTACAGAAGCAAATAAGTATCTATAATAATTTATTAAAACTGAAGGTATTTTTTTTTATAAAGATTTTATGGCAACTGAAGGTATTGTTTAAACATGTGAATCTCAAGAACTACCAATTGGATTTCTAAAAACTCTTTGCATTTGATGGCAATTATTAAATTATTTGTTTATTAAAGAAGGCTATAGGATATTTACCATCACGCTACAAGCCTAAGTAGTCGAACAGAAATAAAAATAACAATAATCAAGAAGAATGAGTGAAATAAGACTCATTGAAATAGAAAAAATTTCCAATATATTTCAATATTACATGTAGTCCTAGTATTTGTTCTTATAGTTATGTAGAAAACTATAATTTACTGTGGTTGTAGTGAATTCACCCACTGCAGTCAAAAGCTGTCCCTTGGCTTAAGAAATACGCAAAAGGCCTATATCCAAGAATTGCCACACAGACCAGTTCCTTGCTGCCTGCCTCCATCCAGTGGATTCCCATCAACCTTTCACAAATCATTGATCAATGTTATTGGTGATTTATCCTGTAGTTACA
Organism: Papilio glaucus; assembly: GCA_000931545.1. Lineage (NCBI taxonomy): Eukaryota > Metazoa > Arthropoda > Insecta > Lepidoptera > Papilionidae > Papilio > Papilio glaucus. The sequence goes on along the minus strand of JWHW01034967.1, from coordinate 252,833 downwards.
TAAGGCCGTTCAACCTTTTTCACAATCGGGACACTGGCAAGGTATATGACTAAACTCTACTTTCTCTAAAGTTGGGCCAGGGACATGGGGCCGAGCAGACTTGCTATAGTGATTTGGTGCATATGTTTTTTTTAATAAACCTTGTTTTGTGTTATTTTCAGTGTCCACAAACAGAACTCGACGTAGAAACTGTAAAAACGATTTTATCGGAATATAAAATTCATAATGCTGATATTACACTGCGATATGATGCGACCAGTGATGACCTCATTGATGTTATTGAGGGCAACAGAATTTATGTTCCCTGCATCTATCTGCTCAATAAAATTGGTAAGATTAATTTATTTGTATGCACATATCACATTTGTCAAACACCTCTTTAGCTATTACCATTGATGGTAATGAATTTTCAATGAACGAAATGAATGAATGAATGAATCAATTGGTATGGTATGCTTTTAAATATATGTCTGCACCCTTCATTGATATGGAACATCTTTCCTCTCATTTTCTAGTAATCTGTTCGAGTGTTTTAGTAAAGTGGAACTGAAGTGTGTAACAGAAAGCCAATGCTAGAGTTGGCAGACAAAAGCCACCAACGCATTTTCCAAAAAGTTGGTATAAAATGTTAAATACTACCAAGGCGAGATGTCAGATGTTACATATTGCTGTAAGGCTCGTTTGTTTCGCCAAATCCTAGTTTCCTACCTACAATACTAAGATACTTTGCCTCCATGTAGCATTGCCACGCAATGCATGATTATGAATTTTTTTGTTTGATTTTCAGATCAAATTAGTATTGAAGAGTTAGATGTTATTTATAAGATTCCTCACTGTGTACCGATCTCCGCCCATCACAAATGGAATTTCGATGACCTACTGGAAAAGATGTGGGAGTACTTAAAACTTATTAGGATATACACCAAGCCTAAAGGACAACTACCTGATTACAATGCTCCTGTTGTATTACACGCCGACAAGACCAGTGTTGAAGACTTCTGTAACAAGCTGCATAGGTCTATTGTGAAGGAATTTAAATAGTAAGTATAATTTATTGAATATTTAAAACACAAAATCCCAAATAAATGTCATAATGTATGAATTGTTACTGTAGCAACTTGGCGCATAAATACAATATATGTTGTATTAAATGAGCTGATGAAATTATATAAATGGGATACAGGTCACTAATTGTACGAAAAAGTGTGAAACAGGTTAATGAGTATAACTTTTCTTTTTTGTCAAAAAATTATTTCAATCAAATCAATTTCAAATGCTAATGAATTTGAAGTTTCTCTGATGTTTTAGATGTTCATGGGTGGCAGTGATCACTTAACGCCAAGTGTCACATAACTTGTTTGCCACCTTGTCTTGTAGATGAAAAATCTTCATCTACGAGAAAAGAGAAAATTACATAAGTTGACAATGAAGTGAATAAGTATTCAACTTCTAGAAATGTATCAAAATTACACATTGCTTATATGTTTTGTTTCTATTCTTTCAGCGCCCTTGTGTGGGGTTCCTCTGTGAAGCACCAACCGCAAAAAGTTGGAATAGAGCACATTCTAGCTGACGAAGATGTCGTGCAAATTGTTAAAAAAGTTTAATGTGAAAGAGTGAATAAATAAAATACAAATTGATATTTTTGGAAACAAGTGAAGTACCACAAAATATATTATTTTAAACTCTAAAAAAGTGTATACTGAATTGTTGAACATTCAAAAGTTGGATTGTATTAAGTGATAGTTATACTACCCGATTTCACTAACCCGCTAAATATTATTAAACCTTGTTAAAATTTTATAACCTATTTTAAATTTATCCAATTTGCGGATATACATTTTCAGTTGGTTTGAAATAAAGATCATTATCATTTATATTTTAGTTATTTTTAATCAACTAACATTCTCTGCTAATATTATATTTATTGAAGTGAAAACTTTTTGCCGCTTTAGACGATATTTTTTATATACATGCATTCACGCTCCTAAACCAGCAATGTAGGCAGAGATTACGGATTTCCATTTGTCATTGTCCTCTCACACCTCTCTCGCTTCTACAAATATTTATCTACACATACATGCTCATTGGTTATGGGTGCTCCTTATATCTCCCTTTTTTTAATAAGCCACTAATCTGATCAATACAAGTTCTCCTAGGGCGTCCCCTCACAACACTCACTTTTGCAACATAAATTTGTTATGTTATTCTCTCTTCATTCACCCTTTCAACATGCCAAAACCACTGAAGCACACCTTTCTCAATTCTTATCACAATATCCATTCTTAAGCCACACTTTTCCTGTCTTGTATTACTTTTATCATAACTAATGTTTCTAATTATCTTCCTTACATTAACATCTTGTGCAAATAATTCCAATTGTAATGTTTCTCCATGTTTATAGAATAGGATGGTAACGGGAAGTGGATTGGGTGGGGAGGGGGTTAACGGGAAAAAGGATATATCCTTATTCCTGTCTATGCCCTCTTCTGTCCATTAAAGGTAGGCAAGGCAACGCATCTGCAACACATTTGCTTGTTGTGGATGTCTATGGGTAGCGCTCACTTGACATCAGGTGATCCACTTGCTCGTTTGCCACCTTATTTGCTCTGGCTAAAATTTTATCTATCTGCTCCCTATCCGTCCATCTAGGGAATGGTACCTGGTACCGCCGATCTCACTACCGGGTTTGTATTCATACCTACAATAAGATAGGTTTTGCGAATCCCGAGATTACAGTTCTAGATGCAGCTCTGGCAGGACCCCGGATTGTTATAAATAGATTATTTACTTTAGCTTCGTTACGTTTATCCTTGGCGATCTAAACTAGCATTCTAACCCAAAACACGATCAATGTTGACATTATCCTTGTTTGAGTGCAATTGCCAAACTGATTGGAGTATATGACGTAGAGTAAGTTTTAGACCCACACATGGGCCAGAAAGTTAAATAATTAGCTTTCTTATCATCTATTAAATCACCAACCACTACACTAATAAGGATGAGATTGTGTACTCTACGCCCTCAGCAAAGCAACAATAAACTACTGTGTGTGACTACTATAGTGGATTGATCTCTAAGCAAACTAATCCTTTGATTATATATTTCACAAAATTAATCAATGTAACAAATTTTACCATGTCGGGCAGTGCAGTCATTTACAGTCCTATGCATCAGAATTCCCAGGTTACTCTTGACACGGATATTGTAAGGTATAAGAAACTACACGCCTTCCATAGCCACGTTCTTCTCGATTTTATGCAAATTAAAAATTGTTTAAGAACAGCTGCTACTGGATAGCTACCAAGTCATGAGCTTAAAACCCATCATTAAATGAACAATAATATAGAAAATCTTACTTATGTATTTCTTTGAGTTTATACGCTTATACCATTGCTCTTGTTTGATTACGAAAATTATGTGTCGGACATACCATCTAACTTTGGCACCAGAAATAGTATTAGTTTGATTTTAAAACATTTAGGAAATTTGAAGATATTGTAACAAATTGACCGAGTTGTACTTTTGATTGAACGACAATATAGTAAATTATTTCAAATAAAATTCTATATTGGAGTTTTATTTTAAGAAAATATAATCTGTTTCTGAACGTATTATTATCTTTGGTACGATACGATCGTACGACCGTCAACTTGATCAATTGGCAACTGACAATGTCAACCGTTCAAAATACAAAACTAAGCGAATTCACCAATTTACAATACGTAGGTGTAATAAATCTATTTTTTGTATGATAATTTTGGTAATTATATAATAACATCGTTAAAATTGTGTCAATTAGGTGGCGTATGAAGTGTCTTCTCTATTTTTAAATATACTAGATTCCGGTAAATAGCGGGAAGTAGATATCTACAAATTTTCTACATTAATAAATACATAATGACGACATTCGAAAACTTAACGAAATCGCAGGTAAGTTTCCTATGTTGTCTGTTACATAAAATGTCTATTATTTTCATTTGACCAAAAACCTACCTGTAGTCGTAGTTAAATTTAATACCAAGTTACCATCTACCAACCAATTACCAAACTACTAATACTAACATTTATTTTGTGAAAGACGACCGGTATCTTTGCAGTTCCGTAGGATTACTGTAGATGGCGCTTAAATATATTTTATTTAATTGACAAAACGGTTTTCCATTCTATTGAAAACTACTATTTTTTCAATAATACACTGAGAATTGTAAATCCGTAAAGAACTGAGTGGAATTTCATATGTAGGTACTTCTAAAGATTTCAGTGGATGGGCAGAACCTGAAAATAGCTCTGTTGTCTAGCCGCGAAATATTGTCTTTCACTTTGACCAAGTGAACTTTTTAGACTGATGAATGTATGAACCCGTAGCATAGCAGAAGTAGTATACCTGCTGTATGGCATTTTTCCTGCATTCCCACCGCAAACGGTTGTATAGTAAGGGAATTTAAACTTATTTTAGAAGACGCGAGCGTCGTTGTATCGTGATGTGCAGTCCATTTGCAAGGAGACGTGTCATCACCTTGGCCTTGAAATAACGAAACCCTCAATTGAGATCATTGCAGAGTTACTCTATAAGAAGCTATCCATATATGGTCTCGACTTAAAGGCATTCGCTAAGTATGTTTATCTTTTCTTTTCAGATAGTATTTAAATTTTAAAAAAAAATCTTTGTAATTGTGTGTTTGTTTAAGTTTGTTATTGTAACAGTAAAGTAGTCGTTTAAGATTAGATTTTTACTTATTTTATATTTAAACTTTTTTATCATTGAATATTTTAATAGCAACTACCACAAGTAATTTTTCGTTTCAAATGTATTTTATAGAATACATAGGCACATGAACACCGGCTTAGGAGATGTTACGAGATCACATGAACGAGACAACATAAAGTAAAGGGATGGACACCTAATTTAGGAAAATGTCATTGTGATACCCAGAAGTAGCTCTGGTGACATATGACAATAGCATTTACGTAAGGACGCAGATACTTATAAGTGAAATTATTTAGTGATTACTTTTTATCTCATGTGTCTCAGGCACGCCAAACGAAGCACTATCAATGCTGATGATGTCAAACTGTTGGTTAGACGAAATCCATCGCTGGTAAGTACGATTCCGATGATTTTATTTAGAACTTCTTGCTTGTGCCGTCCAACTAAGAATTACTTAGAATTATTGGCGAATCCTGCTGGGATATGGGGCAAGAGGCGTAAGCTCCCTCTTGCTAAACTAACCATCAGGAGTATCAAGCCCCTATAATGGGCCAAAACCCCCACCCGGGCGATCCGCCACTGCTTCGATTCATTAATGCCTACCTTTGAGGCCCCTCAAAAAATCACTTGGTATCAAATGACTAGCACATGAGCCATTTTTTTTGGGTTCAATTAGTACCAAAATGTAGGTGCTGCCACAATTCAATATCGATAAACGGTGGAGTAACATGTATTATGTAAAAAAGTGACACTACTGGTATACAAGCACCATGTAAACAGGTCCATGTGCATCAATACAATCACACATAATCGGCAATGATAGCTCATCTATATGAGTTTACAGCGGTACTTATGGTCAGTGTAAAGGTCCCTTATATTAGAACATTAAAAGTATCAAATTGGACTTGATGTTGCAAAATGCATGCATTATATGTCGCGAGCTATGATTAGGGCCGTATGTTTATTCATACAGGTATCCCACTCGCCCCCATTCCAAAATAATGAATCGCTTTCCGGTTATTTTAGCGCCAATTTTAATTTAAATACGATTCTGAATGACTAACTAACACCGCTTGATGGACTTTATTTATGCAATTGCTGTTTTCGTTCTAAAATGATATTCCTAATTGAAATCCCATTACCGTCCGCTGATGCGTTCGCGTTTCTAATTTTGTTACATACTAAATAACGCGCGTGTGCTTTTGTTAACTAATCTGGTTTCGTTACTTAATCATTAAGTTAAATGAAAGGTTGGATGATAATAAAAATAGAAAAGCGAGTATTAAGTCTAGGAGGAGTCACGACAAAGATGTTGCTAGAACGTAGTCCAAACTATTTGAAATTTGGCAATTATTTCTTTCAGAAAGCCCATTTTAATGCACTGGCAAATAATCTACCTTCGAGTTCAAAGAATAAGAGAAGAAAAACAAATTCTCCTCTTCCTAAT
>JWHW01034967.1:211869-237956 GCA_000931545.1 Papilio glaucus | reverse complement strand
TATACAGTAGCATTACTTTATAATTAAGGTTTCTTTTTTATTTATCACTTAACTAAGTATAAGTAGACATCGTAAGAGTCCAACGGCCGCGGGCTACCAGGGCGGCATATCTCCGTAGAAGTATTAAGTCCATGATTAGCATACGTAATTACTACAGCCTTATCGTTGGCTTAATTGCCCCAGTAATGAATCAGCGGTAGCGTAGTGACGGTATCATTGCAGGTTTGCTCCTACCGATATTAATGTATCCCGCAGTGGATAGCCAATGGACTACGACGTAGAAATTGTGACTCTCACTAATTATTGTTTTGAATATTATATTATACAAGCACCCGCCCTAACTTCACTCAAGTTTATAGAAAGATAAATAAAATATAGTCAAGGTGAAATAATTTTTAAAATCGGTTCATAAGTTTTTGAATTTATTCGTAACAAACAAACAAATCTATTTTTTTTACAATATTAGTATGGACTCGTTCAGTAGTTTCGGAGCCTATTCAATGCAAAGAAACTAGTAATCAAATCTTTCCTCTTTATAATATTAGTATAGATAATGACCAAGATGTCGAATACTAGAACGAAAGTATTCAACGGTGTGGTATAATTTTAATGCAACATTAACCGACACGGTCTCATATAGAACAGCGTGAAACATTCAGATGTTGTGTTTAGTCAACCGTAATGCCTTTTAGACGTGTCTGCTTTTACTATAAACACCGGTGAGCCATTAAATTCATTATCATATTACAATTAGAAAAGCATAATTCTGTCGATGTCAAGCCGCGCTACCGTTTCGCGTTAGGCTGTCCGTACACGCACCGATTTAAAGAATATTACCTTGAATATTTGTTAAAGACAAGCATTCTTTTATAGTATGCTTGGAAACCGTCGTCAGCGTATTTTTTAACGTATATTTTGAAAGTCCGAAGGTATCTGTAGGTTATCTGGTGTTGTGGATATTTGTATATTAAGTTGTCCTTAAAGAACGACTTCATTTATTGTCACTTATAATAAACACAAGTGAACATATTATTTTAATAAATACGAAAATATTCATTGTACATAGTGACAACAAACATGTCCCTAATTAAACATAATTGCTTCGGCAGAAGCACAGTTTATAAATTTAATTTTAAGATTACGTAAGTTTATTATACTATAGATTACTTATTAAGTTTATTATACTATAGATTATTATATATACCTAAGATTAATATATGTAATATTATGTATTTATACACTATTCTGCGGACTGAAATAAGACTTACTTATTGCCGTTATTACGTTAAGATTTAAAAGTATATATCATTTTATTGATAAAATATCGTAAAAGTCGTCATGAAGGACGCTTCAGTCGCACGCTTCGTATGCGGGTCGCTTTACGCTCTCTAGCGCGGTAACTTTGCAGTGTCTATTGGTTAATTTATTTAATTCGCCGGCTGTGTGTGCCGCTCTAATTGCTTCGGTGGCGTTCGCCAATTTATCATAATGTCTCGCAAATCACGGCGCAGCACGTATAAATCTGGCGTCGATAGGGCCTGTACATTGTCGCAGGGCTGTTATCCCATGGCTATTAGAAATTTAACATGACATAAACCTTAATACATTGGTAAACTATTTTTATAAAAGAAACCGTAAACTAGCAAGTGGGTCACGTGACGTGATTGTTTCCATCTCATCAGTTGTGGATGCGTTGCCAGTCCCTTCAAAACAAAGTGTTTCTTTGTTTTAAAGGAACTGCCAAGGGAGTGATTAAGGTAAAGGAGAGGGTGACTCGTCGTCGAAATATGAACTAGATTATAGTTTTTCATCATCATCATGTGGTTCTATCAGTTCACAACTCGGCTTTCTTGTCAAAAATGCATAGACATGGTAAAGATACCCTCCACAATTTCATCCAGTCGTAGAGGACTGACTCTGATGAACGAGATAATAAACAAGCAATAGTTCATTTACTCTCGATGACATTTCGAGAAGACTACGAATTGAATGATCTCACTTTTCAAAATTGATTAAGCCGTTTAGTACAGGAGGTCATAATGGAACGGATATACGTAGTCATATACATACAGGCAAAACAGTATAATATAATACAAATAGGTAAATCAAAGCTTTGTCTACGTCTGCCATTGGGCAAAACACAGAATTAAAATCTTCAATAATCTTCAAGCCGATATTTTAAAATAAACTAAAGACTTTATTTATAGAACTATATTTACAGTGGAACGAACTGATATCGTAGTCTTTTGCCGTTTTGCTTATACCATTGGAATAGAAGCGTGATTATAATACACAAAGCTCAGTATTAACTATATGTTGCATTCATTAAGAACGCTAGTGATGGCTAATGTGCGACGGACAGACATTTGCATTTTATATATCCTGGGGCCTATAGCTGCAGACGCATTAACGGCGCTCCAGTGACAAAGACAGGCCTCTAATCCTAGTGAGCACTAGCTAACTCCAGGCGATTTGTCACATAAATTAGTTTCACACTAATTCGTCTAACTATAGTTGGAAATTAAACGTGTTTAAGTAAATCACCATGCAAACCGTTGGTCAGAAATATAAAAACTTAAGCTCTTGCGTCTTTTAAATTCGATAGAGATTAACGAAGATAGCAATTGCTGTCTTCTCTGCATTATTAGTAAGCAAAAGAGAAGACTCTTATAGCCTAACAAAAGTGAATATCCAATTATTGGTTCTTTACTAACGTTACACCCTCAGATAAAGATCTAGCAGCGGGGAGGGAACAAATCCGTAGCCATCATAGCCAACTTATCGAGTCCTAGTCATTACATTAGATTGAATACCATCTTCTATAAGAAGAAATATCTTCATGATAATTCTGACATACTCCAAGTAACCATCCCACTGTAGGCCAAACCCACATTTGATGGCTTGAGCCTTCAACAGTCAGATCAACAGTTTGTAACGAAACAAGGTGGTAAAAGAGCACCCTGATATTAAGTGACCGCTACCCATAGATATCTGCGACAAGCAGATGAGTCGCAGATGCTTTGCTAACCTTTAATAGACACAGGAGGGGATAGACAGGAAAAAAGATATTTCCTTTCCCATTTATCTCCTTTCCGTCCAAACGAAAAGCGAAGCGGAAGGGCCGCTTCGCTTTCGATTAGGAGCGAAGTTGGGTCTTCGGCTCATGATTCATCAGGCGAAACGCAGAATACTTCTACTTCACGCCTGTTTTTTGCGAGGTCGTGGTATGTCATCGGTTGAGCTGGCTCATTCGTGCAACCGATGTTGTTTCTGGCTCTGCCACTGTCAAACTGGACTTCTAGTGACAAATTATACTTAGAGTCAGAGCAGGTCAGGTCAATAATAATTTAGCTATGTAATTATAAGAAGAAGCAGCCCTGTTCCAAATCTTGGTAAAAATTGGTCTAACTGTGCGCAGTTACAAATCCCATACGACGTCCAAACGAAATACGATATTGCATAATATATTTTGTTTTAAACAAGGAAAACACAAGGGGTTGCCGAGCATATTTTGGGGACAACACTGTTAGATCGTAAAAACCAAATTAGGTTGCAACCTTGCGTAACGCCGTTCGCGATTCTAGTGGTCAGGTTCATTGGAACTCGAGAACATTCTGTTGTCATATAATCTAAGTCAAATTCGTCGTATCTTGTATTATTTCTAAAGTATTCAATTGTCTACTAATTAGATTGTTTTAAGTCCGATGACGATTTTTATTATACAAAACAAAATACAATTATGTCTGTTCCATCATAAACACGGTATCTTTACATCAATAGGACTACATCGCACTGAGACTAGAAATCTAAGCCTCGAGAGGCTGGACCGAAAATTATTGGAGGCGTCTACGGGTGGGGGTGGATAGAGGGTAGGATGGGGAGAGAGCGTCACCGGCCTGATATGTGACCGGCGAGTCTTGTTCAACAAACGATGACGATGATTTAAGCTCAGCCGTTTTAAGTGTATTACGGTAGGTAGAAATCCGGCTTTTGGGGCTCCGGCATAGATTTGAGAGAGCCGACCATTATGGGTAGCCTTCTCGATTTATGTTCGCCTGTCCATTTGGCGGGTTGCAGCTCGCCTCCAGTCGCCGAGTGCGGAGACTACTCTTAATATTAAAATATAATTCAACACATTCAGATCGTTGGATGTTATAACAGTATGCTTTAATTTTTAAATAATTAAATTCAAATATTTTGGGAGGTAACTGTCAATTGTTTTAACACAAAAACCATATAATCTAAACAAAAGCTAAAAGTTAAATAAAAATATTTGTTCTCTGTGAAATCTTAAATCTCGATCATTACGGTATTATTTATCACCAGTGCCTCTCTGCCTCGAAACATACGTTACATACATTAGTAACAGACGTTTCTTAAAAAATCTCACTTCTTTTTTAACTTTACTAAGATATTTATCTATCTACTCTATTAAATGTCTCCCACGAATTTTGGCAATAAAAGTAGTAAAAGTAAAACTAGATCGCCAGATCGCAGTTCGGATACTTAGCACCTAAGTTATAATGTGTTAACGTTTGCCAATTTAAAAACTGAAGCAATTGTAATCATTTTTTGCGAAGCGACCCAAATACCGTATTGGATTTTCTAGATTTGTAATCTTGTATTAAAATTTTAAATATATCATTCTGGCGTTTGAATGAAAACGAACTCCTTTCGCGTCGTCCGTGAATAACAACGAGATTTTATATTTGCGCGCATTACGCGACGGTGAAAGAGAGAACGCGAATTCGCGCCTTAAATTATTCGCTTAACGTTAATTATGAATAAAAAAGAACTAATGCATATTTACATGTTTAATTGGATACATTTGCAATTCTTATTCTTAAAAATAACAAAAATATATTGCTTGGCTGCATGGAATGAATTCAGGACAACGTTAAACTTTTAATTATATCGCGATAAGTAATGCATCTCATTATGATACAGACCATTTATGTTTTTTTTTTTATTTTGTTTATGAAATCCATGAATATTAATTGAACATCCTCGAGTATGAAGTTTGGATCTTAGGAAAATTTCAATATGTTTTAAAATTGCACCTCAAATTTGTTAAAGTTATTTTGAAATAGGCTTTAGTCTTTCACTGTTATTTTGAAATAGCACAGATGTAAGTCTAAACAGTTGCTATTTAAATAAAACAGTAAAGGCGAAATTTGGACATCCTGCACTTGTCTGTCCACGCGGTAATTCTAAATACAAGCGTTTAGTCCACGGGCATCGGGCTTCAAGATGTAACACAGACGTTTGCCCTTCGAAACACTGAAGCCGAAGTACAACAAGTTACTTTTGTTATGATTTTAACTAATTAAGTGAATATCTTAAATACTTTTGTAGTTGTTTGGAACAAAGGTTAATTTAAAGATTTTAAAAGAAACGTGTAGTTTAGTTTCGATGTTTTGTAATCAAGATAGCATTCAAAGACAGGAATGTATAACGTTGAAAATGATGATCTGTAATAAGAAACTTAGAAAGAAAAAAAAATAGAACTAGATATTAAAATTCAGAACTTTTAATTATCATAATTACAATACGGTGTGATGCGCAGCCGTGGTTTTGTAGATCAACAATGAATTCACATCAGTGTAGCCGGTAAAGCACTTCCCTCACTCATGTGCATAATAATTTTTGTCGATCAGTTTGACTAGTGCCCATTCGTTTGTTGCGGGACCGATGAGTAAACCAAATAATTGAACGTGAACATGATCCTGATCAATTTTATAGAAATTTATAATTTTTTGGTTCTTTATTCTTGAATTGATCTTGTATCCTAAATACTGACGCGAATAGCCTGGACTCCGGATTTTAACTTAAATATCTTTGTTCGTGTTTAATATATATACACTGTGTACTGATCCAGTGTATATATATGTCGAAATGTGTATTTACTTATTTTCTTTCGTATTTTATTTGCTTTCGTATTGTATAAACGTCATCAAAATATATTTTATTTTTATATTTCCCAGTGAATTGTTATAAAAACAATACTAAATAGATACTTTAAATCTGTAGGTTCTGGAGCGTCTTGTTGCGTAGGAATTTTTGAAATCCCTTATAATTAAATTCTTTTGCTTAACCACTAAAGCGGTTGTAAGATCACGTTATGTTTGAGGAATTAGAACTTCTGAAGTCTGTTCCGATGTCATTTCCAGCGTTCGTAACTTTTTCAAATAGAAAAGATTTTATTTGTGTAAGATAAGAATCTTTTTTCGTGTGTAACATCTTGATTTTGTGAAATGGGAGCAACGTGTGTAAGAGCTGGGGAAGGTAATCAGATGGTGGTTGTTATGATGTTAATGTTGCTTGTTACTAAGGTGAGATGTCAGATGTAACGTGATATACAACTACTGTAAGACTCCCTTGTTTTCTTTTTCATATAGTTTTTTATAGTCTCACTTTTTGATATTTAGTTGAACTTATAATAGTAATTGTAAGAACCGCGATAGAGACATGCAGCTGCTGTACTTGTTGATTAAAAGCGGGGGAAGTGTTACGAATACCAGCCAAATCCATTATGTCTGAACTTTGTATGACGATGCGCTGGAAACTGATACACTATCCCGTCGGTACAGCAAGTTTGGCAAGAATTTCAACATTCGGATTTACGGTTGTCGCTTTTCTCCATTTTCGAAAAAAAATTAATTCAATATTACTCGATTTTCTTTCTAAATGAGCATTAAAGTGAATCACGGCAAAGTGTGGCCAGTCCGTAATAATGCTCGTCAATAATAATTTCATTAAAATGTAGATCTAGTTAAAAGCATTTTTTCTGATTAATTTTCAGTCGCGGGCCCGCGTTCCGCTCTTCTTTTTTTAATTGAATATCAGGCCACTTTGATCGCGCGTCGAGAAAGGGTTGAAAAAAAAAGTTCACCCTCATTTGAATAAAATAACAGCTCTCGCACTTTGCATTTACGGAGATATTTCAAATTATATCTGGACTCCTCTTTTTTTTTTGTTTAATTTTTCCCTCCTCCGCGCCCCGTATTTATTTTATTTTTTCCATCAGCGCTGCTATCTAATTGAGTTAGGCCTCCAAATCGAAAATGTCGATCGAGTTGTAATTCAATTTATTTTTGTTTCTAATGGAGTTCAGAGCTTTTTTATATTTCCTATTGTAATTTCGTATCATTTCGTTATTTAAGGATTCGTAAATTTAGTTAATTTATGGAATATGTTTTCGGTTGATAATATATTTATTCTCTTAACCTTCATTATAAAATGGTAACCAAAACTTCTTACAGACTACTTTTATCTTCTCTAAGTTAGTCTTACTCTTCTTCTAACAAGAAGAAAAAAAAACATTTGCAAGTGAACAGAAAACACTGCCTAGTAACTACGATATATAAAATATGAATATAGTATAACTTGTGATTATACGCGTATCGGAGAATTAAATTTATAATTCATATGTAGCTTTAATTGAAATTCGCTACACTTGTTTTTGGTTGCTAAAAATGTAACAGGTTTAAGTAATTGTTTTAACTAATGGTTTCCACTGGCGTGTAAACTTGTTGCGATACAAGGTTTCTCTTTGAAAAAAAAATTGAGACAATATGTTTTGTGTAAATGTTTTCCGTGGTGTAACGGTAAGGTCAATAACAGACTTCGACCTTCGACCGAATCGACATTTTTATTGATCAGTTAATTGACATTTGACTGTGGATATGGAGTTTGTTTGAATTGAGATTCGCTTAAAATATTTTTTCTGTAGTAGATACAAGTATCCAACCATTCTACCCCATTCTTGCTGAACTGAACTGCTATGTGAAGTGATCTTTCCCTTAGCGGTATTTCCAAACCAATACGACTTAAAGTCCTTCAATAAGTTAGTGTACTTAAAGGCAGGCAATACATGTTCCTCAGGTGTTGTAGATGTACGTGGGCTGCGGCGATCACTTATGAGGCGATCCGTTGCTAATTTAGCCCTTTCTATAAAAACCTAGTCAATGTAGTATATTAAAAATTAAAAAGAAATAAAAGTAGAATAATGAAGGCACGTATAGTCATAATTATATTAGCGATACACGGCGTGCAACAATGCCGCGCGCCTCGCGGCCGCAACACTCGACCGACACTTGCTGCGACTACTCCGCCTCGTGCACTTTGATACTTTGCATTATTCATTTCATCAACTTCTATGGAATTTTATTGCTAGTCTGTAAGCATTTTTTTTGGTAAGTTTTTAGATTAAGCTCGTCACGCATGAAAAGTCGGTCGTCTGCAATTCTTAAAAATAAATATGATTTTAATAATCTATTTTCTTGTGTAACAAGATGCTTTTTTGTGACATCGATAGCATAATATACAGAAAATTAATATAGTTCCACAATTCTATAAAAATATATTTTATTTTCTATAACTGTCAAAATATTTAATAATTATATAAATAATAAATTAGAAACTGTATTTGAGTCGTCATAAATTTTAAAATTACAATAATAATCATGGTATCAAAATTAGGAGGATGTAGTATTGTAGGCAAGAGCGTTTAAGAGAGTGAGAAAAGCTCGCCGCCGCCGCCCGGCCTATTCGTTTCGCGGAGGGCGGCCGCCTACTTTTGTCTCCGCGACTCCTGCGCTCAATAGTATAACTCGTATTTTGCATAATATATATATGTAGGTTCTTTAAAGAATAACATTACACCAAGTAATAAAGAAAAGATAACCTTCACGACGTGTTGCGGCTGTATTTATAATTGGATAATCACTGGTAATTACAATTTCATTTGTCTACTAGCGCCCGATTTCTGAAAACGGAAAAATTAGCTTGCGTGAGTCTATGTAAAATAAGTGGAATTTAAGTAAATCCATTCATTGTTTTTGATATTCGAGCGACCATCCACCAACAATCGACAGGTTATTATGGTTTATCTACTATGATATATCGACTTGGTATAATCATCTTGATAAATATATTAGGACACTTTTTTTTTAAATTGTAAGTTACACAAGTTCCCTGCCGGTCGAAACAATCTCAGAAGAATCTCGGGGTGAGGTGCAGAAGTGAGTGGCCCTTGCAGGCGGCTGGGGGGATGCCGGGGGAGCGAGGGCGACTTGACACTCATTTAAGTAGCATATAATTCAGTTTATTTAGCCGAATTGAATCTCGAAGAAGGGTTGGGCCGGAAAAAATAGAAAATGTACAATATCTAGCTACAAGTACAGCTACGAGAGGGGGTGTAAAGACGGCGGGGAACGGGAGGGGCGGGGGTTGTTATTCCTTTTTATTGGAATAAATTAGCTGAATTGTGTTCAACTCCTTGCTAATGAATGTCTCGTGGACGTACCGGAGACGGATCGGCCCTCCAGCTTTTTTAATTAATTGATTTCATTACATTTTCGCTGGTGTTTATTGCTATATGGTTTGATTTTTATATTCAATCAATTTGTACAAAGTATTCATATAATTAATTTTAACTTAACATACAAAAATATATATCGAGAAATGTAATTATTTCTTTCCCTTGAACAAAGCCATGAGTAGTTATTGAACAATAATAGAACGAGTAAACAACTGCGAAAATGAAGAGTCAATGCGTTTATCATGTCATAATAAAAAATATGAACAACTTGAGACGCTAAACTAATTGCGTCTCCCTGATAAATATACCTTTTCCGCTCGTTACATTGAATCATGGAAAGGTAGATGGTAGCAGGTAGGTCATAAACATTTATTTAACAACTAGTTGTGCCCCGCGGTTTCAGTTATGTTTGGTTATAGTTATGAAAATGGACGTGTGCCTGTATTTCACTTTTTAGTTAAAACTGCATACACATCACAGTGCAATTGTGATTGTGGGTAGTTGAAGCCTCAACGTCCCCATGTGTCACTTTGGTGGTTGCATGTGGATGGTTGTAGGGGTATAAAAGATACGGGGGTTGTAAAATGTATTGTTCGATAATATTTTACTATTATCCGTCTACATTATACCATCGGACTGATCTAGAACGTTCTCGATTAGTCTAGACATTTCTAGAATAAGCTGAAATACCGAAACGAACTATAAATTTCTAGAATAATCTGGTAAGCTCTAAAATATATTAAATATTTTTTTGGATTGAGTTAAGGCTGTTATGGATTAGTTTTAGAAATTTAAAAAACCCAGCGCAGCGGGCGTTTGCAGCTAGCACAAAATAACCAAACGTGTTAGCGTGTACCGCCTTTGCAAATGAAGATTTTTACACGGTTTTATATCAACGTCCTTGCGTACCGTACCAAATGCGTTTTCGGTAGTACATTCGATTGGATCATCGTACGTTAAGTCTATTCAAATAATGTATTTATTTCCTGAGCTTATCTTGAGAATATCTGTCTATACCGCAGTTAAGAGGCGTTAAAGCATATCACGAACACTTTAGAACCTGATTATTAAACCTATATATTATTTATCAATACATTACAGTTTTCATATATTATTTGATGTGCCTGACATATTAGTAGATAACAAGCAAAACTTCATTAAAAAACCGGTTGACTGTATGATTATGGGTTTTGTCCGGATGTCATTATAGCCATGACACACCGGGGAAGAATAAGGATCTAAGGACACCTTACTCTTCAAAATCGTTGGTCGTTGATCGGCCACATTCGTGTACGGGAGCACCCACCGCAGCCTTAACATGATTCGTCTAACTCATCGGGGATCCGTGGTCTTGTGCCTTCGACTTTCTTACACAACATGACGTTCTATGAAGTAGTTTCCACGTCAACTAACATGCCCAAAGAATTTAAGAATCCGACTTCGCACTTGAGTAGATTTTGATCAAGGATGGAGTCATTTGTTCGGAATTCGATCCAGGAGAACAAAAACCAATTTCAAATAAGGATGTTGCTGACGCAGTTGTTTACGCAAACCTATAAGATTTTACCCTACCAAATATTGTCTAATGCAGCCTAAGAAATTATCACGCCAAAAAAATGTCGACGATATTTCACACATAAACGAACATGGTTATTCGTAGCGCGTTGTTAAATTGAAGCGTGTAACAGATGCGCCACGAGCCAAGAGACACGGGCCACAAGCGAGTATTTTATCATCGCAACAATCAAAACGAACGCACCCCACCACAAGTTTAATTATGCAAACATCAAGCCGTTGCCAGATTTCTCATTAGAGCCAAGATAATGACGGCGTACACTGTCGCAAAATTAGATAGCGAGCACGCACCCAAACAGATATACGCGGCACATTAACATAAACCGAATTTGCATGTAAATTACATTTTACAGCATCTTAATTAAAACATTTTGGCATTATAAATGATCAAGGGAGGTGGGCGGGGTTGCGGAGCGCGCCCGAACTAAGGCGAACCTCTGACGTACTTGTTGCCATAGTTTGTTATTTTGTTTTAATTATCAATTAAAATAACTATTGTTTCTCACGTCATAATATTATGTAAAGAATATAATATACTTGACATATCGAGCTTTGCTCCGCGTTGTCTTTTGTAAGATTATAATTTTTCCGAAAACATCTTCAGTATTCAGAGAGTGTGATATAGCGCCATCTACCATAGTTGTAAGTACCATTAGGCTATCCTTTGACACCAATAAATCATAATATTCTTATGGGGGGTACGGACTGCGAAACGTGCACAATATGGTCGTAGTTTCAAATCCTCCATTCGACTATTGTGAACCATTTCCAACCAAATTCAAACTTGTTTGTGTTAGGTCATACAGACGGTCGACCTTAAAAAAAAATTATAGCCAAAATCTATTAATGATACAAACTATGAACTACGGAAAAGGGTAGGTAGGAGAAAAGGTATTATTAAATTTGTAATTTGTGAAAAATTGTGTTTTACAGGAAAGTTATCCATATTTTACACAATTTGATATAAATCTTGAAAACAGTTTTCGAGATGAAAGAAATAAAAATATATTCAAGAAATTCATTTATTATTATACGTTAACGAAAACCGGTTGCGGGTTACCAGGTTTAGATAATGAATATGTTGTGCCATCACTTAATATCTTTTAATTAAACACAATATAAAAAAGTGAAAGGGTCAGTGGTTAAACGTCTTCTCTGACGAAGGGCAAGCTTCGATTTCCAATCGCGTTGTACCACCAAAATCTTAAAGTACTAAAAAACAAAATAAATGCGTAATATTTTTTCAAATATAATTTTTCTTTTTGTAATTCTATTTAATAATATTCAAGAGGTGTAATCAATGTTATGAATAAATTATTTCCCGACTCGCGTTTTAAGCGTGCAAGAGAAAGAAATAAAACTGTTAATGAAGTTTTTTATTGCCCGCCCATTACTGGAACCCCATCGATAACTCCTCCGCTAATAACATTTACATGCATTTTCGAGGAAAAGAAAATCTTTTCTTGAGCAGTACTACGGGGGTTAAGGAAACGGGGGGAATTAACAAACCTCTTTAAATAATTCGGCAATTAGGGGTAACATAAAATCTGCATAATTGTGCAAGTTGTACATTGTGTATTATTTTGACAATGGATTTATCAGCTGTTTACGTCTCATTGTCTAGCTGGTGTGTACTCTTATTTATACATTTATATACTATGTATGTAGTTCTAGTTTAAACATTCGCAGCTCAAACTAAATCTAATTACCATTTTTTGTATACTAATATCAATATATTTACTCATCATCTTCCTGCCTTTTTCCCGCTTTATGTGGGGTCGGCATAGCTAGTTTTCGACTTAGTCACTTCCATCTTGATCATATCACCTTTCATGCAATCCATCCATCTTTTCTTAGGCCTACCCCTGCCAATATCCCTCTACATTCATATCTTAAACTCTTTTTGTCACATGCCATTCTTCCCTCCTCATAACATGACCATACCATGCTAACCTTTTGCATCTTAACTTTTCCACTATCGGTGCTACTTTCAGGCTTCCTCTAATATACTCGTTTCTTACCTTTTCATTCGTGTCACTCCACACATCCATCTCAATATTCGCATTTTATCTGCTTGCACTCTCTTTTCATCCTTTCCTTTAACAGCCCAGCACTCCGATCCATACATTATGACAGGTCTTATAATGGTTTTGTAAATTTTCCTCGTTATTTTAAGGGGAACTCGTGGGTCGCATGTCAAGCCCGTGACCTGTCGCCATTTCATCCATCCTGCATTTAGTCTATTTTTCACGTCACGATCAATATCACCATCGTTTTGGATCAATGAGCCGAGGTACCGAAAATCGCAGTAGACTGGAAGAGATGCACCGTCTAAGGCAACGGGGACATAGCTGGACGAGCCACCGAAGTCGCAGAACAGGTGTTCTGTTTTTGTTCTGCTAATCATCAGTCCGACCTTCTCCTGTTTGTCCTGCCATTTTTCAAGTCTACTCAGGACCTCAAGTGCATTTTCCCCAACAAGAACAATGTCGTCGGCAAACAGCATACACCAAGGTGCTGAGCTTTTTTGCCGTAAAAACTATTCTTTATAATAGCAGTATCATAGAATTTTGTGATTATTAGTGAGTGTGTGAATGAGTCACTATGTGACGAAATCGGCGTATTTTAGATGTCAATAAATATGAAACCATTAAAGCTAGATAATTGGGACTTGGCACTATCGAGGACTATACTTATTCTGAAAATTCCCGCTTTCGGGCGTCATCCATACCGGAGCTATGACGATTCAAAAATACGACGAAACGCTTCTAGAAAAAGGAGGTAGCGTTCGGTCCTCTCGTGGGGTGAAATCACATACAGTACCCACAATGTGCTACAAAATCTTAATTAATGTAGTGTTTTGAATCGAAATCCGTGTAACGATTTTTTTAAAAGTGGACTTTATGAGATAAAAGAGCATTGTGCGGCTATACTGCCTAGAATAAATACATTTACTGATGCGTTGGCATGTTGAGAGGATGAATGGAAGAAGATTGGTAAGAGGAATTTATGTTGCGAAAGTGAGTGGCAGTGTAGGCCGGGATCGGCCTAGGCGTATACAGAATGGTGACATACTAAGGAAAGGAGGTATTAAGAGTACCCGTAACCGACGAGCATAGTATGCTTAGATGCATAAATGTAAAAGAAGCGAAAGAGGCTGTGACAAATGGAAATCTGTCATCTCTTTCTACACCGAAAGGTTAGGAGCGTGAGTGTATATCTAATATCTATGAATATATTTTAATTTCTTCCTTTCTTTTGGCTATAGCGGCCGAATTAACTGATCCCTTGATCGTTATTGTAACTGTAGATGTCGGAATATGTATGTAATTACCGATCGACAAGTTCACAGCACTTTAACAACACAAAGGATAAAAAGTGGTCTTTGAAAATCTGAAAAAATTAAAATAAGAACGACGTCTTGACACAATTTCATTGTTAAGCGCAGATTGTTAAGGCACAGAATGTGGAATTAGTTATGAAGGACTAAAGACGTTGCATCCAAAGAACATGAAGTGTCGCCGCGGGCGGTTCACTTGCACTGAAAGGAGGTAATCTCGCATTGTATTCATTGCTATGGAAAGAAAGACTTATATTTCATCCATTATTGTAGCGAGTGAAGAAGAGTTTCGCTTAAAGCGATACGAATTTAAATGAACTCGCGCGAACTTTGAACTGACGCATGCGGCGGGTCAACGGACATTACACAAGATGTAAGGTTTACATGTATGTAAGCCGTACCCTACATCACATGTAACCAAGAAGAAATCATGTATTGAAAAGAAACGTTTAATTTTTTTTAATAAATATATCTGTTAATACAAGAAAATTGTATAATTATTATCTCGTTTTTGTCAATTATTTATTACTCCATTAATCATTTTATTTTACCTAATTTTAAAACTTCATTAAGGAATAATATTCATATTGGCATCTACAGACTGGGGATCAGATTGTCACAAATGTATCTTGGTATTCAACTGATTATTGAGCTTTTAAACGAGGTATTTTTACCCTTTTAAATTTATAGAAACATTGTACTCCAGCTGAGCATATCAAAACGTACAAACTAATTATTTTAAGTACGCTTCATCTCTTCCAGCAGACGATACTCAGGGCGAGTACGAAACTTAAAAACAAACAATACCACTCCAAGCAAGCAGGATCTCAAAAATAATGATACAACGCTCTTTATTTCACACAATTACTACAATGTGTGAGGCGGATGTCTCTACCTTTGCATTCATCGTACGCTACCGCCACACTCCGCTTAAACTTTACACAGACTAAATATTTTAGCGCGGAGTAAAAGTATAAACTGCCAGCAAGAAAACGTGTGAAGTACGAAATTTTTTTGAAAACTGAGCGAGTGAGCGAGAAGCGGTTCGTGAACACAGACAAAGGTTGTGAAAGTAGTGAAAAACATTCGCCTAGTGTCAAGTGTAAATCGCCTTGTTAATTTCGCTGGGCCTGCGGCGAATTTCGCCGAGGACGCATTGTGTGCGCCGGCTTTATGTCGCGTCTTCCCGTTGTCTGTACACGGCTTTAATTGCGCGCGTCATTGGCGCGCTTTTTGAAAAAAGAATGACGTGTAATTAACGCGGGAATATGGAACGTGACAGTGCGCGTTCTGGGGAGAGGTTTTTTTTTAATTAGGCACTGGTAGGGTTATATCGGTGTAATTGATTTTACGTCTATTATTACGTATTACATAACTCTCCTTATATATATTTTTTATAAATAAACCTTAATAAAGCTTTACTTTTCTGTGTCATTCTTTAATACACTAATGATCGACTTTTGTTGAACTTGTCAAATTTTTATTCAAGTAACACTCCTGTCAAGTTAACCGCCATATCAAATCCTATAATGAGGTCCTCGCATAGATTATTGAATTCGCCGCCATTTTTTTAAATTCAAACGCATACTGTTCTACTGACTCACCCTCTTCTTGGTCACGTATGAAAAATCGATGTCTCAGTACAGTAATTTTTTTTCTTTGAAAAAATTATCGAGTTTTTCTATTAACTTTCCAATTGTAAAAAAAATTCGTTGAATTGGCTATAAATTTCTCGACACTATTCTCCAATTAAGTGTAAAAATATATTTATTTGCACTTTTTCACTCTTCTTCGATATTTCACATGCTTCGTAGTAAATCATAAATAATTAAGAAAAGAATTAATTAATTAAGAAGGCGGCTGGAGCACGGCTTCCATTATTTACGTTTTTTTAAGTATTACTCTTATCGTTTGTATATTTCACTGATTTATTTTCTGAATATGACTCTTTCACACTATTGTTCAATTTTATTAATAAATTTAAAGAAAAAAAGTTGTTGAACATGCTTCTAGCAACTCAAATGACATCTGGTCGGAAATTTGACAGCTAGTTAGGTAATTTTCCGTTGCTGATCAACTCTCCAAAAACCGGGCGTTATTTTAACCTCAACGGACGTCAGAGTTGGAAACGATTTAATTTAATTTGTTTGAACACTTTTCAGCAAAGCTTTGTAATAAACATAACAGAGTTCGAATTTGTCGCTGTCGCCGTCGTATTGTTCCACCTACATTTTATCGCGTTATATGAAAAAAAAGTTATATGATTATGAATCAGAATGTTATATTGATAATTTAATTAAAATTTTATTATTTTTTAATTATACATTAAGGTCTTAGGCACAGCTATAGTATAAAGAAGTGTTTCTTTCAGGCGAGTCGACAATATAAGTAAATTAACTTTTAGGTTAGAAGAAACTAGTAGTACGTGTCGTCTCAGATACGATGTTCGAATAAAAGGAAAAACGAAGAAAATTTTATTTAGAAGTTATAAAATTTTATTTTAAAATTACTCGTCAATTTTTATAATTTATAACCTCGGAAAAATTATACAGAGCGTAATTAATTTGAAATATACTTTCGTTGTTTACGCGGTGTAGGTTGATAAATAAAAGAATAAAACATTTTTTTTCATGGACAATGACTGGTCGAAACGGCGGATGATACACGATCCTCGTTCGGCTGGCTCGTGTATTTTTTATTATTAAAAAATCACATTAACGGCCTTCATTGGGGCGGCGATAAATAATGCTCTCCTTATTCAAATTTTTTTGTTTTTGTTCAGCCCCCGAGCGTTATAAATGAGCTTATTTGGTAACGCGGTCAAAATGATAGGGAGCGATAAAGAGGTTTTTATTTTTACCAGTAGCTGTCGCAATTATTGCGTCAAACCAATTTAACGATTAAGTTAAATTAAGTAGTAACATAATGTCAAGTTGTTCTTATTAATACGTACCTAATTGACAATATAAGCAAGCAAGTATAAAATAGGTAATGTTAATTTAGAAACCGAAAATACCGAATTACTGCAATATTATTGGTATTTTAACAGTTTACGTCCAATACATGGGTTTTGTCCTTGTCAGTACCTATAACAATTAGGGGAAGAATACAAATCCAATGACACATCTGTTCAAGATTGGTCAAGTTGTTTAGGCTACAGAGTTCACAATGAAACGGACTTACATACACGCGAAATTATCGGTCAATCGGGTAATAAATAAATGACGTTAGGTAGGTAAGTGACATGGAATTTAACATGATTTTGACGAAGGTGTTGTCGTATTCTGTAACCGGTGTAAAGTATACTATATGTATGACTGGTGGCTAAATCTCTTTCTCGTAAGCTATTCTCCTACTACCCAACGTAACAGCAACATCAAATTTGAAAATCTTCAAACGGAGCGGTTCACTTGATGCTACACACGTAAAGAACTACTTTCCTGTTTTCCTTCTTTATCGGATTTGCCCCCTTTGATGTGTTCGAACTATCGGTAAGAGCTGATTTTTAGTATCTTTGATGAGGTGATGTCCTATCTTATAAAATACTAGCGGAACGCCCCGGCTTCACACGGGTAGCACTAAAAAAAAACAGGATAAAAACTCCGCTATCTTAAGTTGGACGAAATTTTATTATGATCGGTTAACTAGTTTCTAAATTGATACCAGACAAACATCGTGACAAGAAATTTATATGAGATCTCTGAAATAATATACCTTTCTAACAGTGAAAGTAAAATCAGTTCAGTAGATCCAGATATTACCACCTAAAACCTCAAGAACTTTACCTCTTTATAATATTGAGTATAGATTTCATAGTAAAAAAAGTAATGACGATGTATTTATGTGTTTTTCTATAAAATAATCATAGATTTGATATGTATTTATGAAGTAATTTAAAATTAAATACGATAAAATACGGAACTGAAGCGGAGGACGGTTAATCATAATAGTAGTTGAGTGGCAAAGGTTACGCTTGTTTTCCGGTCGGCCTTCACGACCGATCGCGGGATCGTAGCAGACGCAATGGAGCGTTCCCCTCTCACTAACACGGACGTGTCGCGGAATCTTGAAGCAGTTGACTTTACAACAATTTACATTACGTGTTACGTTTCAGCCTGAGTCTAAGACAGTTTCAATTTCTTCTTCGTTTCAAATTATTAACAATAGTAGAGCTCGCAACAACATCAGTTGCACGAATGGGCCGACTTGACCGCTGAAATACCACGTACTCACAGAAGACACAGATATTCTGTGTCTCACCTGAGGTGCCGGAGTCGTAATCCTATTCTTTTTTCCCTTCCTGTCCTATTCTATTAAGGAAAGAATAGGAAGGGGAAGAGGATTTGAAGCGGAGAAAAAGGAAATGTCCTTTTTTCTTTTTATCCCTCTGTCCAAAAAAGGCAACGCACCTGCAACTGATCGGCTTGTTGCAGACTACTACTACTAGATATGTTGTAGGAAGCGATCACTTAATATCAGGTTAACGACTTGCTCGCTTGCCACCTTCTTATAAAAAAAATTGAATATCTTCCGAGTATAAAATATTTTTGGAGACATAAAATTGAGACCATGCCATTCCTTTACCGTAATGTGAAGGTAATAATGATGATTAAATGATAGTTTTATTTCTGTCCTTTTTTGTTGTATAAAAACTAGATAAACGAGCAAGCATGTGACGATTATGTGACCATAGGTTTACAATAAACAGAAGTATGATAAAGTCCATTATGAGGTCGACTTCTCGGAAAAAAGAAAGATCGGATCCATAAAGAAAGTAAAGGAAATAGTGAATAAAGAAAAAAATAAATTGTGAGCACTATGAACTAGTAAAGCGGTTGAGGGTCTCATTGCTAAGAGCTAGATGTTCAGAGATCCGGTTTAATTATAACGTATGTTCAAGTTCGATTTCGTCGGCTGGCGGTAGCAAGTCTCCTGTTGTTGTCACACTTGTCACATATAACCTCAGAAAAAGCGTCACAGTTTCTACCTTATTGGTGATAACAAACGTCAGTTTCTCTATATTCATAACGTACATGAAGCTAACAGATGTTAATACTTGAATATTTAACACTAATGTAATTAGATCCTATAGCGCAATTACCATTATGTTTATTAATGAATTACTGGGTCATAATTCCGAGTCAACGTCGACATTTTCCTTGACTCGTTCGACATAATGCCATCTAAATGTTATACCGTTTATTATAATTTAATCTTTATACTGTTTTATGTTGTAAGGTTTGGTCTAATTTCATTTTATTTTGGCCCCAGCTGTACACCACAGCTTCGCACGGGAGATTTAATTTTTCAGAATAAATGCTATTCTATGTACTGTTATTTACCCTTGACAATGTGTTTGCTTTTAATATGATCGATTGAGTCGTTAAGGGGTGAAGACGTAACAAACAAACGATCTTACATTTGCAATTAATTAGTTAGGATGTCGTTGTGTGATGAAATGGGATTATTTTAAGGACTGCACTATTTTAAATTAAATATTTTAAAATAGGTACATTACTCCCGCTACACACAAACAGCAGGACCAACTTAAAGAGTTACCGAAATTCAGTGAACGTTACCCATACGCACCCGCAACAAGCTAATGAGTTGCAGATGCGTTACCTGCCTTTAACGGACAGAGGAGGAGATAAAGAGAAAAAAGGATATTACCTTTTTCTATCCATCCCCTTCCCCGTCAAATCCTCTTCCTCTTCGCTAGGCAAGTATGATGTTAATAGCCTATATGTAACATTCCTTAATAACTTAGCACTCGAATGTATTTATTATATACTGCTATTATCCGTGACTTCGCATTAAAACATGAAACATTACCATAGAAACCGATATTGTTAATGAAGGTTTTAGGTATGTACGTTGGGAATAAGTTTATTTTCGGAGTAAGAGGTATGTACTCCATGTCATTATCTGTACTACTGACAATGTGTGTACAAAATTTAGAGATGATTGGATGAGTCGTTAAGGAGTTAAAGCTTAACAAACATACAAATAAACAAACTCACATTGGCATTTATTATACTAGTAAGGGTTTGTAGATTTACAAAGAAATATTTACAAGCATAAACATTTCTTACATAACAATAAACAATTCTAAACATATTGGTCAATAGAACAATGTACGTCAGAGGCAGTGTCCCAGTGTCGCCCTCCCCACATACATAATGTATGAAACTTAAAGAAATGCAATGAAATGATCGGTCCATTGTAGATAAACGGGCCATTTCCACTGGCACAATTGAATGATGACCAACCATTGTGACTATGTTTAGAGATCCTGCATATAATGCCAGGATAGGTGCTCTAGAACTATTTGATCCACTTATGCGATGTATTATTGCGTTTACTGGGTCACTGTGTGCGAATGTTGAACGCTCTCCACGTCCACTGACGTACGGACTGACATCCGCGCCTTGCCATAGCTCACTACATTGTTGTATGTAAACCTTTTTAAATTATACACTAGCTAGCATTTTATATTCTCCCATGGCACAATATAAAATTTACACAAAAATATTTACTTTATTCGCCCTTAGTAGCTGATCCAGAATTGTCCGTGATGAAGAAGAGAGGGGATTGACCCTCCCCTACTTCATCACAATTCTTTGAATGTTCTCCAACACGGACTCTTCCCTGAATTTTAGGTGACCCTACCAAGGATAGGTTTTAGGAAGTTAAAAACTAAACTATATAGCTAAAAAAATTATTAGATTAAGAATTATCAGGTTGACTTTAAAATTTCTCAGGGAAGAACTTGATGAAAGGAACTTACGCCCCTTACACCTCCTGGGTCTGCCTTTGGTCCCTTCCTTCTTCTATCTACGTTATATCTGTTTTACAGCACGCGACCTTGAATCAATCCCGATTCTCATCCAAAAAAATCGAGAATTTTATTTCGAGGAGGTCGCTCGTACCAGAAAGTAAAGGTGAGACGACGATTCAATAGTACCATTAAATATTTTCTCTATTCCTCTAAAACATTGTTGACAGTAATTAATACAACCTAACAACAGACTTCATAAAATGTTAAGCAGTTCTGTAAACAAAACAAAACGAAGTTGCGATAACAAGTCGCCCTGTAAAAAACCTCCGCGCGACACAACAAAAAACTGACTCGCTTATTAATATGCATATAACCGGATAATTTATAGGACATGTCACAAAGCATGTTCAGTAATTTATGTATTAGGATAAGTGAGAGAATTAACATTGTAAAGTGGGGAGCGTGTTAGTGCAATGCTTGGTACGTTGGCTTTTTGATTATGGAAGTTTTTATAGCGCAGTCTGGCGTTCACGGATGTTTTTTTGAAATGCAATTTGAAAGGATACTAGATATCCATAATTTATGTTGATGTCATCGATTAATAATGAAGATAAATACTATGTCGTAATGTCAGGTAACCAAAACATGTAACCGATAAAATCAAAAGTCTTAGCAAATATTTCCGTTATTAATATTTGAAGTTTGTCCGATGATTGTCTGATTGAAACACTCTAAACTGATTTGATAATAATATAAATATAACAGCTATTAATGTTTTTGTATTAATTATTTAACGAAAAATACAAGAAAAAGCACATTACATGAAAACATTTATGTTACTTATGTCATTAAAATTATAGCAAAAGGACTCAGCTGTTGCTTACAAGATCCGGTTTTCAGTTCGAGTCCAGCTGGTTTTCATTCACCCCCTTTTTTCTAAGATGTTTTTGGGAATCTAATGACTTGAGAGGTAGCTATACACCTTAGAAGAATACAGTATACGTACGACTATGAACTTCCTATGTCAACATCATTATGTAAACTCGAACCCTAGATTCGCCAACGGCGAGATATGCAACCAACCTATTTTTGTTATTACGATTTAATCAATTTTGCTTGGCAACCTACTTGTGGTTTATAAATATACATAATATCTAACTTATAATCTATGTCCTGGATTGGAAGATATAGTTAAAATAACTTCAGGTTATCCTGTAAGAATTGTCGAATGAAATAACCGTAGGAAATAAATAGTGTACATTTTCATAAACCATTTTGTTTCTAATCTACGACCCATATTCAGTGTATCAAGTGTCCACGGCCGAGCTACCGTTTTAATGACCGTGACATCTTAACACGATCCATCTAAATCATTTCAGCGCGCCGCGTCCATCGCGCAGAGCCGGTAGTTCGACAGCGCGCCTACTCTGTGTTGTTATGTAGGGACGCGCAAGGGGTGCGCAACCTTTTTGTTACTAGTTAATTTATAAGTTATAACGAATAAAAGGAGGACATTAAGAATGTATAAGTTAAAATATAGGAAAGGCGCAACAGCCTAATAGATTGGCGGCCTTTACAATTTAGTTTACCCTATAAATCCCTAATTCATTGTTTGATATTTTCTATAAAAAATCGATTACGCCCGTTGTTTTCCTGAGGTATTAAAACCATAGAGTTATAAGTCAATAGATCCGTCGCATGTTGATCGAGATTATTGTATACATATAACGGAGATGTTGACATATGTCTTTGACGATTCTAAGAAAATGAGACGTATGTATGTATAAATAGAGAGAGTTATTTGAAAAATACATGACACTATGGTTATAATGCAAGAATTAAAATTCAGAATTTGTATGGTTCCACTTGGCTATTGTAGTCTAATGTCAACAAGGCTATAAGAAACATTTTGGTTTTCATTTTCTTAAGGTGCCTCTCAGACTAGCGGAGGTACTACTAAGTTCATCATATTTTACGTTTCCTATATGTCTCGGTGGTTTAAGTTTTATTCAGATGATTGACATTTTATATGAAGAAGGACAAGATATTTAAATTAATTTGTTGAACAAAGAAACTTCTAACAACTAAAAATATATTAGTTATTGTACTGACGCATAAAAAACGTATTTGTAAAATAAGAACGGTAAAAAAATAATCCGTGTGACGGAAACACGGTACCACGGGCTCCCGACAACTGCTTCGACATTTAAATTACGAGCGAGACCCATTTTTATCTGTTTTTTTCCCGTCGAGCCTAGGGGTGGCGCGCAGTTTTTTTTTGACTTATTTTTATATCGAACGCTCCGAATGGACCACACTTTAGTATAGGGTTAAACGTTCGATATAGCCCCGTGTATGTACGGCCCAACTACGGCATTATCAATGCGCAATACGTTCACATATCTTATCACTCTAAGCGTATCCTTCGTCCGTTTTATCACAACCACGATATCTATTGGAAGTTAATCGGTGAAAAGACCTTAACGTTTCTTGGCTTATTTGTTTTCATGTCATATTTTGCTTTTTATAGGGTTAATATATGACAGCATACAACGCAGAACAACTCGAATTGTCATGGCAGAACGACCGAAATCTTACGGTTTGATTCCTGGCATTGCGAAGAAACGTTGCGTCCTTTTGCTTTTTCCAAGGGGAGTAGGTAGTAGGGTGTTTCGAAGAATTGCTTGGAACAATTCCTGTCACAGAGTTTTGTGATCGCTCGATACAGCTACAAGTACACACCGTTTTGATGGTTGGCGTTAGCCTACCGTGCGATTTTCTAAGTTTTCTTTTATCCTAAAATAGCCTAAAAGAGCCAGATTTCCACTAACCTTGTTGAATGATCGAAATGCAAAACTACAACACGATAAATACGCATATTTTCCCCCGGGTGTTCTCTGACATCATTTGATTTGATCTCTCTCAAGAAGATCTTTCCCGGGTGCACTTGTACCCATTATTAAGTTTTCGTGAAGACCGTCGGTTTCTGTGCTATAAGCATTATTTCGAGAACACTAGGAAGATATGATAGACAGCGGATCTTAGGTTTGGTTCCCAGTTGATGTACCCACAATTAGTATGATGTTTTTATTTGATAACTAACAGACCTAGCTTTGCTATAGATAGAGAAATAAAATATATTACTATATAGAAGAGCTATATATCTATGGGTGAAGGAATTACTAAAATTGGTTCTTGAGTTTATCCAGAACAAACAATCAAATGTTTAATTTTTATAATGCTAGTTAACGATGGTTTTTTTTTCATCTATGCGGAATTTTGCGGAGCCATTATAATTTAAATTTAGAAAACAATGAAAGGGATAAAGCTATGACGGCAAAAGATAAGATCACTTGATGTTAAGTAACCAAGAATTCTGCCCACATTGTCAAAAAGTGATTAAAACATATATAACTAAAGATGTCAAAATATGTGTCAATCCCCTTTTGATTCCTTCCTTCTTAATTTTCTTTTCTCTTTTTTATAGCAGAAGGTGACAAACGAGCAAGCGGTTCACCCGATATCAAGTGACCGTTACCCATAGGCATCTGCAACAAGCTAATCAAATCAGATTGCAGATGCGTTGCCTAACTTTAATATATGAAATATGGATATTTCCTTATTTTCTCCATTCTCTTCCCTGCCAAATTCTCTTCCCCTAAAGGAGAAAGGAGTAGATTAGGGCTCCAGCACCTCAGTCTTCAAACGAAGCGCATACTTCTACTTCACTTCTGATAGGTCGTGGTATTTCATAGGTTGAGTCGGCCCATGCGTGCAATAAATGTCGTTGGTGGCCTTACAACCAAAACCACTTTCAGTCCGACACGAAGGCTGGTACCGCATTTGAAACTCATCTGAATGTTTCAGGTATCTATGGGAGCGGTCGTCACTTAAAGTTTTGTGTACCGCCTTTTTTATGGAAGAAGGTGGCAAACGAACAAGCGGATCACCTGATGTTAAGTGAGCGCTGTCCATAGACATCCGCAACTTGTCCGCAACAAGCAAATGTGTTGAAGATGCGTTGCAACACTTGCCTGTTAGTTTGTTCAATTTTCATTAAAAAAAAACTTTCTAATCGCTTAAATTGTGTAGTTACCATAACTCGAAGTTATGTCCTTCAATAAAAAAATGTTCAACGAGAAGAAATCTCAGGTTGCATTGTAAATCTAAAGAATGAATTTTAATGTATCAGATAGCGCGTGCTTTTCCGAAGCAATCAGGGTCTCGTTGTGTAGATTTTATTAAGGCCAGCAGCGCTGCGGCGTGGCGCGGCGTGGCGCGGCGCGGCGCATGCAATCTGCGAACGCTCCGTACAATCTAACCAAACGGCTTCCATACTTACTTTCATATTCACTGCATTGACAGCCAAAGGGCGGTCTAGGGTTGATACATTAAAATTTATTTAATTGTTTTCTTTTTTTTTATAAAGATTAAACAAGCGCTTGACCACAATTCCCCCCGATGTTAAGTGGTGATGTGGTCTAAAGATGGTACGGTCTTGTTTAGAAACAGCCTATTCACTCTTCTGTTGAAGGTACCCACGTCATAATCGGACGGAAATACTGACGCTGGCTACTTATTCCAGTCCTTTGCCGTTCATACGACGAACGAAGATTCGAATCGCTTCGTTCGAACGCGCGGTATCTCTATTATGAAAGGATGGAGACCTCCCGTGTCTTAAAGTCCGATGGTAGAACGGAGAGTGAGGAATTAATTCGTTCAATTTCTGGGCACACTCCCACACGGTCGGATCTATGCTTTATTTAAAGTCAAAAGCTGTTCCGGTATGAAGTACCGCCGTACCTTTTAAAGGACTCTTAACTTCCTAGCAGCTACCTTCGCTTTAGATTCGATGAACCGCCCGAAGTTAAGATTCGCCGAGATCTCGACTCCCAATAACTGAAAAAAGGTCAGTGAGTTCCAGAGATACATTCTGAAAAGTCGGAGCTAAGGTCCAGATCACCTTAGCTCCGACTTTTGGCGGTGAATAAATACGTTTGCGTTTTAGTGGCATTGAATCACACAAGATTGGCAATGCCCCAACAGGAGACTGCCTCGAGTGTGTGATTAAG